>SKCR01029244.1:0-55782 GCA_019454045.1 Zanthoxylum bungeanum
ATAACGATTAATTTGGAATTAATCGAAGAATTAATATATTCGATATATTAAACGAAATTGGATTTCGACGCAGAATTAAAATTAGATTTTAATTCGGGCGAACGAATTAATTTAGAATTAATTCGTTATCGATGTGAATAGTAATTATGCTAGGCATGATTATTAATTAAATTAGATTTAATTACGTCGCAACGGAAAATTCGTTAATTTGGAATTAGCGAGCCCGAGCCCGGGATTATTTGCGAGCGCATTCACATTTCAAATTCGAGTGCGGCACGCAAGTCAAATCAAGCGTCAAATCGCTAGTCGTAACTAGTGTCATATCATTCATCAATCACGTGATGGATGTCTTTCACTTTGAGTGATTGACGCAAGTCACTATTCATGATTGATGGATTGATGTGAGTTGATGTTGGTGGTTGGAGCCATTTATGGGTTGACTTTTTGAAAGACAAATTCATTCCAAATGAATTTGAAATTCAAATTTGGGTATTAGATACACAAATTTGAAGCCAACCGAACACAATTGTCTTTTTCTCTCATCTCTCTCCATTCACGCCCAAGGGGCCAAAAAACCTTCTGGTTTGCTGTTAAAACCGTGAGCAGTGGGAAGCCAAGAGTCGCGATTTTGTGGCAAAATTGGGAGTGCTAGCACACTACGAAGTCATGCGAAGGTGATAGGGAAGTCCACCCATGAGCCGGGAATCGTTCGACGAAGCTTGGAGCTTGACGAAGGAGCTCAAATGGCCGATACCAGTGAGCTGCACACCCTCACTGCTGAGCAAAAAGAATTTTTGTTGCCTCCTGCGTCGCTCAACCGCTCGATGTAAGTATTCTGCAACTTCGTCGTTGTTATTCGTACATGTTTTCTTGCTTTTGATTCGATCCTCGGGACCGTAGAACTCCAACAATGGTATCAGAGCGTTGTTAAAAGCATGAAACGAATTTAGGGCTTAAAATTTGGGCAAAAAGTTTTTTAGCATGATTTGAATTAATTGGATGTTTGGTTTGCTTATAACATGTTTAATTGAAGTTGATTGGATCAATTTCAATAAAAATGGTTTGGAACAATTTTCCCCAAAATTTTGGCTTGGCCGAATTGAGTAGTGCCATATATTATCTTGGAATTTTGTTTTTTGATTCATTAGATGAGTTGGAAACAATCGGGAAATGTTGATTGCAGATTTAATTTGATTAAAACCGAATTGATTTGAAAAATCCCACTTGGACGAGACTTTGAGCATGTAATTATGGGTTTGATTTTAATAAAAATGTGTTGGACATGTGATGATGAAAATGAGCATGATTAATTGTATAAATTGATGTTTTAGAAATGTTAATTGGGTGATTAATCATGATATACATTTTAGGTTAATTAAATGTGAAATTGGATTTTTGTGTTTAAGTTGGGCCCTAAAATTGGATTTGGGCTTGTATGTAGTGAATGGGCTTATTGGGCTTTGTTGTACAAAGTTTGGTTTAGGCAAAATTGGTTGGATCCAATTGGGCCCAAAACCGCATCCATAAAGCCCAAATGCGACTTAATGGACCTTTAAAGTTTTTAATTGGGCCTAATGGGCCAAGTGATTTCTAGGCTTATGGGGTAACTCCCGGATTGGACTTTGGTTATTGGGTTCGACCCGAGTTGACCAAAAGTCCACGCCTCAAGAAATTAATTAAAAGCCCATTGGACTTTAATTAAATTGACGTTGGACGTTAATCGGGCTTTGAGACCCGTAACGATTAAATTTGGAATTTAAGTCGTAAAGGTTCGTTAATAAAGTGTAGTATTTAATTTAGAATTAAATAAGTGGATTAGTATTAAATACAATTTAAATTGGATTTAATTAAGTAGTTTAATTTAATTCGAGAATTTGTACTTTGAGTACTTATTCGCAAAAACGAGTTTGACTCGAGCAAAATCAAATCGTTGTTTGAAAATTGGATGGTCATTCATTATCAGATTAATTAATTTGATTAGATTGATTGTTAACATGCTTGTGTGAATACATGGTTGGGATGCATGAATAATGTATATCGGATGGATATTAGATGGGTGGGGCAATTTTGGAAATTATAATAAATTTGATTTATTAATTGGACCTTCGTGTCCAGCCTTATTACCTCCTTATTCTTTGTATTCTCTTCTTACATATTCCCCTCAATGTAAATGAGGTTTCTTTAGAAGTGTAGTGTAACGGGTAGAAGTAATACATGTGCTAGCGGGAGAGAGAAAGGGAGAGATTTGATCTAGGATCAATGTGTAAAGTATCCATCCGCATATCATTATTATTTAATTATACGCGCTTTATTATGTGTTTAGAATGCATGTTTAAGGGTGTATGATGATGAGACCTAACAAAGATAATAAATTGGTTGCCAATTTGCACGCGAAAAAATCATCGCTAAATATTAAACGTCTTTCATTCCATTGAGTGATTCTCACTCAAGATCCGAGACTGGCATTGGCTTGTTGGCCAAAGTCAAGGCCTTTGTCCGTCGAGAATGTGTTTGAATCACGAAGGCTTTGTTCCATATCAGTGTCTTGTCCAAGTTGTGGTTTGTTGGCCAAAGTCAAGACCACTTCTTGTCTATCGACATTGATTACGAAGCTTTCCATGGTCAATGGGCTGCGCTTAACTGGGATCACTAAGTTTATTGTGCCAAAGCCAAGGCTTAGTTGATTCAGGGGAAAAAGGTTAGGTAATACACTGGATGTATTGGCATATATAAGATATATGTTTCGTATTTGGACGTCCCCCTACCGGATCTAGGAATTGGATTGGATCCAATCGATCTTAGAGATCTACCTAGTTAATTATCATACAATTTGTTCGCCAAAGTCAAGATTGTGTGATATTTAACGGGATCCTAGCCCACTAGGAAACACGGTTTCTCGAGTACTCGACAGAGGGTTAGAGGCTCGCCGAAAAATAGTGGGAGGCAAGAATTGAATTTGCAATATTCGTTTAATTACTTGCCATACGCGCTCATTCAAATATCATTCGTCAAAAAAATTAAATGTTAGTTCGACTAATATTTAAATTGTTGTTTTAATAGTTGGACTATATTCAAACAATTCATTTATAGTTGATTTTATATTGGATTATAGTAATCAATATAATTGACTTTAATCTATTAAATTATAGTTGATTAAATAGTTGGACTATTGTAATCATTATAATAAATAGTACCTAAATCGTTGATTAAATAGTTGGACTATTAAAATCAAGATAAAATTGAAAGATTGATATTTAAAACAAGATCCTAGGGAAAATGTATTTAAATGGTTTAATTTTCAAATTGGGAATATTTCAGGATGCTCCTGGAAATTAATAAGTTACTTTATTTGATAAAATAACATATTAGGCATAAGCCCGGAGAGTTAAGCAAATAGTAGACCATAATCTTTGGAAGATTCATGTGATGACAACTTAAGTGCTTAATCCATTAAGCTTGTCGCAGTAGACTCCTTAATTTCTGAATCAAAACTAAGGATTAGATCCTTAAAGTATGATAATGAAATTGAAAGATCTTCATAAATCTATCTTTAGATTTTATAAGTACTAAATTGCAATAGTAAACTCTTAGGGAGTTAATGACTGTTCTCAAGGAGAAAAAGTCAAAGTTTGCAATTAGGCAAGTAGTGCAAGGCGCACCTTACTTTGATATTCTAGAAACCCGAGGCTTGGCCAAAGGCTACTAGAGTGTTGAAAAGGGCAAAGGCAAAATCATTATAATCTTCTAGGAAGATAAATGACATATCCCAAAATGTCTGCACAATTGTGGCAAACGGGATCGCGGAAGCGTGACTGCCATTTGGACAAAGCAAACATGAAGGAATTGAAGGCAAGCAAGGCTCTGACTTCAAATATGTTTGTCAACATTATGTTCACAACTAGTATTAAAATTAGATTTTAAATACTTAGTGTGGTACATAAAATATATATGTATTGATGTTCAGAATCTGTTTTTAAAAGGATACTGACTTCAATAGAGATTTATCTGCGAACTGGAAACGGGATGAAAATCATTGTTTTAACCGTAGATACCTAAGTTTAGGAACTACCTTCGGGTGTGTACCTAAATTTGGAAACTGTTATAATGTAACTAGTTTGACTAGAAACATTATCTCTAAATCAGAGTATAACCCGCTGCGGGTGTACCTTTATATTCTAGAACACTAAAGTTTTTTATTATATAAAGATGATATTGAGATAAAACACATTATATGTGAATAACATAATTTATATTTTGAATATAATAAATCTCAAATATATAACATGACAAACAAATAGCTCAAAATGATTTGATTAGAAGAAACATATTGTGGCATTGTTGTCTGGGACACAATAAAACATGAATTATATCCACACTTTTGAAGAGTGGATACTATGACTGATTTGATCCTATTCAAATAAAGTCTACGAATCTAGTTTATTGGGGAAAGTGCCTAAAACACCTTTGCTTGATAAAAGTGTAAATGCCACCGACCTGTTAGCCCTAGTTCATAGTGAAGCAAGTGGGCCCATGTCTAGCTAGGCTAGAGGTGGATATGAATATTTCGTGACCTTTACGGATGTGGCATCGCGTTATGGTTATGTGTTTCTTTTGAAGAACACAAATCAGAAACTTTTATAGTTTCGACATGAAATAGACAAACAGATCGGCTAAAGTATTAAACCGTCACGGTAAGACCGTAATGGAAAATACTTAAGCGATAAGTTTCTAATATACTTGAAAGAGTATAGTATTCTTTCACTAAAGACTCCTCCTGGAACACGTCAATGTGACGGTGTGTCCGAACGGATAAACCGAATTATGTTAGACATGATAAAGTTAATCATGAGTCACTCTGAGCTACCATTTCCTTCAACGGATAAGCTTCAAACAGTGCAAGAACTTATTTTGAATAAGGTTCCATAATAATCTGTTTGACAGATTTCATATTAGATATGAACGGGAAAGAAACCAGGTTTCTCATTCCTAAAACATTTGGGTATGCTAGGCATATGTTTGGATGATACCAAACTAAAACCCAAATTGGATAAGTGCCAAATGTAGGTTATCCTAGGGATACCATAAGTATTGTACTTATACAACTCACAAGAGAACAATTAGATTGTTGCTCACCATGCGCTTTTCCTAAGAGGAATACCGATATGCAGTAGTAAGTGGGTGGATAGTAAAACTCGATGAAAATCAGAGTAATACTGTTCAAGGCAACGAATCCTAATGGAACACAAATAGTTCATCAAGGATGAAACTATATCATTAATCTTCGAATACACAAGAACCACGTATGTCGGAGAGAGTCAGAAAACAACCTGGGGTATAGGTTTCTGATCTCACCTCATAAAGATGTCTATCTTATTGAGGTATACCAACTGACTACGTATGAGGAAGTGATACAAGGTATCGACTCCCTATCATGGAAAAGTGTCATGAATCCGAAATGGGTTCCATGTATATCAATAAGTTTGGATACTAGTTGATGTATCGCAAGGCATTGTGCCTATTGGTACTATTCAGTCTTCAAGGAAGACATACATGGAAGGCAACATACCAACGTGTAAAGCTAGGCTTTTAGCGGAAAGGTATCGTTATCAACATTGTGTTGATTACGATTCAACCTTTTACCTGTTGCCATGGTAAATCCATTTGGATAATGCTTGCTAAAGCTGTATGTTTCATTTCTGAAATATGACAGCTTAATGGGAAAATCGATTTCCTGAAAAGGAAACCTTTTGGATGATGTTTATAACATCATGTCGGTTTTGTCGTACAATAACTAGCAAACAAGGTTTGCATGTTATTCGATCCATGTTTGGATTGCAGCAAGCATAGGTTCTTGGAATTATCATTTTGATGTAATCATAATGGAGTATGATTTAATTCAAAATGAAAATGATTCTTGTGTATATAAGAGGGTTAGTGGGAGCGCACTGACAATTCGTTTCCTATAAATAATGATAATATGTCATTTCTTGGAAATGATATTCCCATAATAATAATCGGTGAAAGCTTGGCTTTCGAGAAAACTCTCCGAGAACTCGTACATTGAAAAATGTACGCGACCTGGTGTCTCATACGCTTTGAGCATATAGATTCACAAACAGGCCAATCCAAGTGATAGTCACTGGATTGAAGTTAAGAACATCCGTTAGTTTCTTAGAGAACTAAGGATCATGTCTTAATCTGTGGAGATGGAGAACTTGAAGTGACTGGGATTACTGTAGCAAGTTTCCTAACCGATAAAACGACTAAAAGTCGCAAACGGTACTATACAGTTTGAATAACAGTATAGTGAGCTGGAAATCTTCCAAGCAAGATACTGTTACCGAATAAACAACAAATGCGAGTTATTGCTGCAGCTGAGGCAGCAATAGAAGCCTTCTGGGTCGATAAATAAATCTAATTGGATTAGATATAATTCTGTTAGCAGCTGAGCTAGGCTTGAGCACATGCTAAAGAATTAATGTTCTCATCAACGATCCAGATACATACTTCGATATTCATCTGATTCGTTCGGATCATACATCGTGGCAATGTAATGATCGAATAAATCGTATCAGATGATAATCATGCAAATCCGCTGATGAAAACCTTTCTCAGCAGTTTGAGCGAACCGGTACGTAGTTCGGGTGGTAGACACTCGAGTGACTGGCTATAGGCCAAGTGGGAGATTGTTGGACAATTATGACCCATAGCGTCACTATTTGTACAGATCATGGTGTTGTTGTACAAATTAACTATGTGACAAAGGAGATTGCACTCTTATCATTTGTGAATAGATCACATAGATGTATAAATGATATGAGGTCCCTATGATTTGTTCCTGGACTGAGAATGATATGAGACAATATCAGTCCATGAAGGATAAATCATTAAATATCCCTAGTCAGAGCATTGTCGAGATTGGACATCGATAAATGCGTAAAAGTCTAGTATTACACTTGTGCGCGTTGTGAGGGCACAACGACATAGTTCTCATATATTTGGGTATAGGATACTCATGCAAGTGTAATAGGAGGTTGTGTTTTACCGATGGTACGGGAAACAGCTTCGCTCTGGATAGACCCCCTCGGAATTCCATTGGTAGTATGACTATGTGTCTATGGAAGTCCGAAATCGGGGTAGGTGTATTTGGTCTTAACTTGAGACTTGCACCGCTAATACTTGCGACAATAAATATACTTTGGTTGCGGTCGTCCAGGACTTTAACAGGTTCTGTGTATGCCAATGCTGGGTATATTGAGAATCGTAGTGTATTGGTTGTGATGTCGAGATGGAAGTATCACTCAAGTCATAGTGGAGATGATGGTCACATAGGATATGGAAGTCGTTCTCTTATATTCTCGATCTATCGAGATATTATGACTAGGTCATGTATATCCGATTATAGAAACTAGTTACCAGAGATCCGACATGTGCTTCGTATGGGGCAGACACAATTCCAGCCCCAGGCCTAACACATGATCATTCGATACTGGATCGACATACACAATACTACGTATACTACGCCTGATATAGATAATTTATTCTTGTAAGGATGTTTTCGGAGAAGTGGGTAGGCATGGCGCTTTGCTAGAGGCCAACCTTGTCTCGTAAACCGGTATAAACATAGTACTTGGTACTTACGTGTTCGGATAGTCCGACGACCGAATTTACTGCCAACATATCAGGGGATCTCATGGGTCGCTTCTCAAAGATTCACCGATGACGTATGACTCACACTCTTAATTAATATGGGATTAATTAGAAGAGAGAGAAAATTAATTTGGGATTAATTGCGGAGATATTTTATCTAGGATAAAATATCATTTAAAGAGAGATAACGATTAATTTGGAATTAATCGAAGAATTAATATATTCGATATATTAAACGGAATTGGATTTCGACGCGGAATTAAAATTAGATTTTAATTCGGGCGAATGAATTAATTTAGAATTAATTCGTTAGCGACGCGAATAGTAATTATGCTAGGCATGATTATTTAATTAAATTAGATTTAATTACGTCGCAATGGAAAATTCGTTAATTTGGAATTAGCGAACCCGAGCCCGGGATTATTTGCGAGCGCATTCACATTTCGAATTCGAGTGCGGCACGCAAGTGAAATCAAGCGTCAAATCGCTAGTCGCAACTAGTGGCACATCATTCGTCAATCAAGTGATGGATGTCTTTCACTTTGAGTGATTGACGTAAGTCACTATTCATGATTGATGTGAGTTGATGTTGGTGGTTGGAGCCATTTATGGCTTGACTTTTTGAAAGCCAAATTCATGCCAAATGAATTTGAAATTCAAATTTGGGTATTAGATACACAAATTTGAAGCCAACCAAACACAATTCTCTTTTTCTCTCATCTCTCTCCATTCACGCCCAAGGGCCAAAAAACCTTCTGGTTTGCTGTTAAAACCGTGAGGAGTGGGAAGCCAAGAGTCGCGATTTTGTGGCAAAATCGGGAGTGCTAGCACACTACTAAGTCATGCGAAGTGATAGGGAAGTCCACCCATGAGCCGGGAATCGTTCGACGAAGCTTGGAGCTTGACGAAGGACTCAAATGGCCGAAACTAGTGAGCTGCACACCCTCACTGCCGAGCAAAAAGAATTTTTATTGCCTCTCGCGTCGAACTATCCGAACACGTAAGTACATAGTACTACGTTTGTACCGATTTACAAGACAAAGTTGGCTTCTAGCAAAGCGCCATGCCTACCCAATTCTCCAGAAATATCCTTACAGGAATATGTGATCTATATCAGGCGTAGTATACGTAGTATTGCGTTTTTTGATCCAGTATCGGATGTCACATGCAAGGCCTGGGGCTGGAATTGTGTCTGACCCGTACGAAGCACATATCAGATCTCTGGTAACTAGTCTATATAATCGGATAAACATTACCTAGTCATTTTATCCCGATGACTGCAGTACATAAGAAAACCAGTTCCGTATCCTACGTGACCATCATCTCCACTATGACTGGAGTGATACTTCCGTCTTGACATCACACCCAATACACTACGATTCTCAATATACCCAGCAAAGGCGTACACAGAACCTGTTAAAGCCTTGGACTACCTAAAACCAAAGCATATTGATTGTGGCAAGTATTAACGGTGCAAGTCTCAGGTTAAGACCAAATACACCTACCTTGATTTCAGACTTCCATAGACACATAGTCATACTACCAATGGAATTCCGAGGGGTCTATCCAGAGCGAAGCTGTTTCCCGTACCATCGATAAAACACAACCTCCTACTACACTTGCATGAGTATCTTATACCCAAATATATGAGAACTATGCCGTTATGCCCTCACAATGCGCACAAGTGTAATACTAGTGTTGTACGTATTATCGATATCCATTCTCAATAATACTCTGACTAGGGATATTTAATGATTAAACCTTCGTGGATTGATACTGTCTCATATCATCTCAATCCAGGAACTAATCATAATAACCTCCCATCATTTATATATCTTGGTGACCTAATCACAAATGATAAGAGAGCAATTTCCTTTGTCACATAGTTAATTTGTACAGCAACACCATGATCTGTACAAATAGTGACTCTATGGGTCATAACTGTCCAACATTCTTCACATATGAATTTTAGGATTTCCTCGTTCAATTCTTCATCCGTCATCTGTGAAATGCATGCTCCATAAGTGTGAATCTGATGATGTAAAGTTATGTCTGATTTTAGGTCTTCATCCGCTGATTTGAGTGAAATGATTGGCTCAGGTAGATCTTCTTCAAACATTTGTGCAAAGCATTCTCCAAGATCTTCATTTTGAGGAAAGAAAGTTTCATCCTCCTTTGTTGGTACAGTTGATATAAATAGCTCAGCTTTTTCATCCTCGTCAGAGTCAGAAAAATAAAAATCAAATTGAAACTTTGTTGGTTTGAGTTAATGAACTGATACCTCTAATTCTTGATACTGCTCAGCATCGTCCTCTGTTATGATGTCATGATGAATATCAGAATATTCGAAGGCTTCTTCAGTAGTATTTGAATTTGCTCTGTGAGATATGTGATTCAGGTTATCTGTTAATTGCCTAACTTGATCTGTCATCCTCTGTATAGACGCCGCTTGACTCTGAATTTGTGCATCAAATTGAGCTTCCCGTTCCTCGAACCAATCTTTGAGCATGTGAATCAACTGATCTTCCTCTGATGGTTCTGGTTCTTGATGAAGATCGTAGATGGATGATGGATAAGATGGAAAATATGATGGTTCTTTGTACCTTGAATGATTCCAATAATTCTGCCACTCTGAAAGGTATATACATTGATTGCTCGGGTGGTTACCATCACATATTACACATCTCCCTATTTCGTTCTGATGAGCAAATGTAGTATTGCTTGATTTTGATATCCAGTGATAGTTGTTGGGCTGGACAACATGCCTCAGAAAATCGAACTGTTGCTCCCAGATTTGGGGTGTATCTTCTAGTAAAGCTCATGATCTTTCAATCTCCCAATAATGTTCCATTTTTCAATCACCTGAAAAAAAGAGAAAGAAATAAAAATTACAGATAAAAATAAAGAAAATTAGATACAAGTAAATTAGATAGCTTCAAAATTAATAACTCAAGAAAAATAAGTCCCCGGCAACGGCGGCAAAAACTTGACCGGCGTAAACACACACGTATAACACAAGAGCATGTATCGTTCAAATAGTATAAAAATATCGATCCCACGAGGGCTTAATTCCTACTGTTGTTATTAAATATTAATACTATTTATTTACAGGTATCTAATTATAGGGAGAAGAAATTGATTGTTTTTGTTGGTTGAATGTGGATTTGCTAATTAAAATAAAAACTGACTCAAAAGAAAATACTAAGGAAAATAAAAGAAAAGACTCAAAGATCTAGGGTCGTGACTCCACACAATATTATTATAAAGATGAATTGATTCTCTTATCTATGTGTAATAAATCAGTTTGCTAACCTGGAACACGAAAATATGCAAAAGCCTATGTCGATGGTCAGACGCAAATACCCAGTATAACCCAATTGAACCATATGTCTATGTCAACCAAATTACCTGGATTCATTAAGATTAAGTTCCAATTATGGCTACCCTGCCCGACAGGTATATGTCTATCCTATAAGGAAATCTATTAAAGGGTTATCTATTCTCAAGGAAGATCGTGGGCTATTGAATCTAAGGCTGAAACCTAAAATCCCTATGTCTAGTTCATTTTAAGTTTACCATACCAATCTTATTGGTGATCAGACAACAAGAAGCATTAAGCTTAAGACTCAATAAATAAACTAAAGAATTACCCAATAAATAATTAAATCAATTATTAAGCCTAGTAATATTGTGTTTCATCACTTCCCTAGAATAAAATAAAATGCTGGGGTTAGAGGATCCCACATTTAATATTTCTTATCTAGAAATCTCACTTATTATAATATATAAAATATTTTATGTTCTGCTTTCTCAGGAATTAATAATGTTAAACATTTAAAACCAACCATATAGGCGGTATTCCATTTAGTCCAATTACATCAGCCATATAGGCGGTAATTATCTGTCACATAAAGACCATCCATATAGGCGGTAAAGTAATTTATATTTAAACCGACCATATAGGCGATAATAAAGTCTGACATTAATTAATCCGGTTAAATTATAATTTATAAATTATAATTAAGTGAGATTTACCTAGATAATTATATTAAATGTTTCACCTTTTACCCCAGCGGTAAATTAACTACTGAACATAAAAAAAAGAAAAATAAAATAAAATAAAACTTTATTACAGAAAGTAAAAGTGCATAATTAAAAATACTAAAAGTAAAAATGCTAAATTAAAATTACAAAAACTTAAACACACAAGATGCAATCCTTAAAGTCCTTACAAAACTCAAGGAAGGCATGATTTGAATTCTGAAATCGAGCTGAATTTATAGGCGCAGATAGGCTTCCAGTATCGCGACGTCAAAGCCTTCGGCGTCGCGACATCGACGCTTTATGGTGTGGCATGCTGAAATGATGACACGTGGTGATTCTGGATAAGGAGATAAGGCGACACGTGGTAAGGTGGTTGGAGCTCAATTATTGTGACACGTGGCAGATTCTGATTGGTCGGCTCAGATTCTTATTCGCCACGTGTCAATTTCGGATAAGTGAGCCAATAATTGATGCTGACGTAGCGACACGTGGCAAAGTGACTGTCGGCACCATAGAATTGCGACACATGGCACGCTGTGATTGGCTGATGATGATGTGGCGATGATGTGGCATGTTGACTCGATCAACTGGTGATGTGGATGATGACGTGGCATACACATGGAATGACATGTGGCGATGGTGACTATCGGCACCGTAGGATGATGACACGTGGCACAATGCATGTTAGCAGATCGGTTGTGATGGTGACACGTGGCACGACGCACGTTAGCAAAGTCAAATTTCTCAGATTCTGACTTGTGGACCCGGCGCACGTTAGCACTGTTCAGCGCATGTTAGGCGTCGCGACGCCAGAGGCTTGCACGTCCCGACGCGCGAAATGACGATTTTGCCCTTTTCATCCAATTTTCACTATTTTAGCCCAAATCACCTCTAGAGAGTCCTGAAACTTTATTTATCTATAAAATAATACAAAACACATCAAAAATATTCACAAAACTCAAAAAACTATACAAAATATTAGGTTAAATGAGTGGGAAATAGAGATATAATTACCACTCATCATTCACCATATGGAGGAGCACTAGAGCCAAACCAACATAAAGAAATGGTGAATTACGTCAACAATTTCAACAAACAGGGGAACAATCCATATTCCAACACCTACAACCCAAGGTGGAGGAATCATCCCAATTTCGCTTGGAGCAACAATTCAGGGCAAATGAACAACCCACCACCCGGATTCCAACAACAAAACAAAGGCCAAAAGTAGGCAAATGAAATAGGAATAGCAGAAGTGTTGACCCATTTGAAAAAGATAGAAGCAAAATATGACTCTCAAGCAGCTAGGTATGATGCTTTGTTTCAATCCCAAGCAGCATTAATACAAAGTCAATCTGCTTCTATTAAAGCACTGGAGAATCAAATTGGACAACTGGCCAATGCAGAGAGTTACAGAACGCCAGGTAACCTTCCTAGCTACACTAAACCAAATCCGAGGAACATAGGGAGGGAGCAATGTCATGCCATCATATTAAAAAGCGGTACTGAAATTAACAAAAATGTTGGAGTCAAGGAAACTGTTGAGGAAGTTCCAAAAGAAAGTAGCGAAGCAGTTCCACAGATGGAGGAAAAAGAAGCAAATGAAAAATATTAAGAAAGAATCACTATACCTCTACATTTTCCACAGCGTCTCCAGAAGAATAAACTAGACAAGCAGTTTTCTCGATTCCTGGAGATCTTCAAAAAGCTGCATATCAACATTCCATATGCAGAAGCGTTGGAACAAATGCCCAGCTATGTCAAATTCATGAAAGACATTCTTTCACGAAAATGGAGATTGGGAGATTATGAGACAGTAGCATTATCAGAAGAATGCAGTGCAATCATTCAGAGGAAGCTTCCCCCAAAGTTGAAAGATCCTGGCAGTTTCACTGTTCCTTGCACCATAGGAGAACATGACTTCGGTAAGGCTTTGTGCGATTTAGGTGCAAGTGTTAACTTATTGCCTTTTTCTATTTACAGGAAACTGCATATTGGAGAAACAATGCCCACCTCAGTCTCTCTACAACTTGCTGATAGAACGCTCGTATTTACGAGAGGTGTAGTTGAAGATGTGTTGGTCAAAGTTGAAAAATTCATTTTCCCAGCAGATTTTATTGTCCTTGATATGGAGGAAGACGAAGACGTGCCGATCATTCTCGGGAGACCATTCTTGGCTACAAGATGAACCATTATTGATGTATAAAAAGGAGAACTAACCATGAGGGTATAAGACTAAGAAGTAACATTCAACGTTTTCAAAGCCATGAATTTCCCGAATGACGAGGAGGAGGAATGTTTCCGACTTGATGTGATAAATAGTACCATCCAGACTTGCGATGTAATATAAAGTTCTACTGAAAAACTTAAAGCATGTCAATTGCCTGTGGAGCCGGTAGATAAAGCGCATTGCACACTGAAGAAGTCTATTCTTGCACTACAAGTAACAAAAGAGGAACAGTTCCACCAACTCAACGAATTGGAGGAATTTCATATAAAACCTTTTGAGAATGCCAAATTGTACAAAGAAAATTCCAAGAAGAGACATGATGAGAAGTTAGTGCGCATACAACTGGAACCAGGGTAGAGGGTATTGTTAAACAAGTCAAGCTTGAAACTCTTCCCATGGAAGCCAAAATCACGGTGATAAGGTCCATTCTTAATCACCAAGGTTTTACCAGATAGAGCCGTTGAGTTGCGATGTAATATAAAGTTCTACTGAAAAACTTAAAGCATGTCAATTGCCTGTGGAGCCGGCAGATAAAGCGCATTGCACACTGAAGAAGTCTTTTCTTGCACTACAAGTAACAAAAGAGGAACAGTTCCACCAACTCAACGAATTGGAGGAATTTCATATAAAACCTTTTGAGAATGCCAAATTGTACAAAGAAAATTCCAAGAAGAGACATGATGAGAAGTTAGTGCGCATACAACTGGAACCAGGGTAGAGGGTACTGTTAAACAAGTCAAGCTTGAAACTCTTCCCATGGAAGCCAAAATCACGGTGATAAGGTCCATTCTTAATCACCAAGGTTTTACCAGATAGAGCCGTTGAGTTACATAATACCGACTCCAACAAAATATTCAAGGTTAAAAACAACCGTGTCAAGCACTACTGGGAAGAATCAATTGAGCGACAAAAAGAAAGTGTCACAGTTTCAGATCCAGCCTAACGTTCGGGTAGTCATGTCTAGCTGACGACGTTAAAATTAGCGCTATCTGGGAGGCAACCCATGCAATTTGTGTATATATTATGATTTGGTGTGTTTTATTTTTGTGTCTTTAGTTTTTGCAGGTTAAGTCATTTCAGGATGGAAGAAGTTCTCGCAAATCTTCACATGCAATTTCCTTCTCTCCCTCAAAAATCTCTGATGAAAGTTTACAAAGCTGGCTTGGAACAGATGAGACTACTGATGATCAAAGGTATGCCTGCTGACATTCGTTGGATTATTGAAGCACGAGTCCGATTGGCAGGTGAGTCATCTGACTCTTTTATTTCACATCTGTCTGGTTTAGGAAGAAGCACATATGCTAAATGTTGGAGTTTTCTAAACTTCCCAAGATCATTTAACAAGCATGAAACAAGTGCGAATACAATGAGGGAGTTGTAGAATACTCACATCGATCGGTTGAGCGACGCTACGAAGAACCAAAATTCAGTTTCTGCCTCCTTACAGCTCACGGCAGTGAGCTGCATGCAGTCCCCATTTTTGGTCATTTGGATCATCTTCGTCAAGCTCCAAGCTTCGTCAAATGATTCCATGCTCATGGGTGGACTTCCCTATCACCTTCGCATGTCTCTCAGAGTGCTAGCTCTCTTGATTTTTGCCACAAAAATCAAACACTTTACTTCCCATTTTCTTCTTGACTCTCGGCAGTGGGCTTCCAAAAACAGAAGAAAAATGCCCTCCATGGGCGTGAGAGAGAATGAGAGAAAGAGAAAGAGTGAGTTGTGTGATGGTTGGTGAGAAAGGTGTATCAAAAACAATTTTGATTTTTCAAAAAAATCAATTAATTGATTTCCAAAATCAAAAAAAAAATACCAAACATTTAAATATATTAAATGTCTATCATGCCATCACATTT
Organism: Zanthoxylum bungeanum; assembly: GCA_019454045.1. Taxonomy (NCBI): domain Eukaryota; kingdom Viridiplantae; phylum Streptophyta; class Magnoliopsida; order Sapindales; family Rutaceae; genus Zanthoxylum; species Zanthoxylum bungeanum. The sequence continues at coordinate 15,781 of SKCR01029244.1, forward strand.
CAGTGTATTACACTCCACCATCAACTTCCATCAAGTCACATCACTGAATCAATCAAGTGACAAGTTGTCACATCACTCAAAGTGACTAATGATTTGACGTTTGATGCAACTAGCGATTTGATGCTTGATTTCACTTGCGTGCCGTACTCGAATTCGGAATGGGTATGCACACATAAACAATATCGGGTTCGGGTTCGCTAATTCCAAATTAATGAATTTTCCGTTGAGACGCAATTAAATGATTATGCCTAGTGAAATCACTATTCATGTCGCTTAACGAATTAATTCTAAATTAACTCGTTCGCCCGAATTAAAATCTAATTTTAATTCCGCGTCGAAATCCAATTTCGTTTAATATATCGAATATATTAATTTATCGATTAATTCCAAATTAATCGTTATCTCTCTTTAATGATATTTTATCCTAGATAAAATATCTCCGCAATTAATCCCAGATTAATTTTCTCTCTCTTCTAATTAATCCCAGATTAATAAAAGTGCGAGTCATACGTCATCGGTGAATCTTCGGGAAGCGACCCATGAGATCCCCAGATATGTTGGTAGTAAATTCGGTGGTCGGACTACCCGAACATGTAAGTACCAAGTACTATGTTTTACTGATTTACAAGACAAGGTTGGCTTCTAGCAAAGCGCCATGCCTACCCAATTCTCCAGAAATATCCTGACAGGAATAAAAGATCTATATCAGGCGTAGTATATGTAGTATTACGTATATCGATCTAGTATCGGATAGTCACGTGCTAGGCCTGTGGCTGGAATTGTGTCTGCCCCGTACGTAGCACATGTCGGATGTATGGTAACTAGACTCTATAATCGGATAAACCTACCTTGTCATTTTATCCCGATGACTATAGTACATAAGAGTACTAGTACTGTATCCTACGTGACCATCATCTCCACTATGACTGGAGTGACACTTCCGTCTTGACATCACACCCAACACACTACAATTCTCAATATACCCAGCAGAGGCGTACACAGAACCGGTTAAAGCCCTGGATGACCAAAACCAAAGTATATTGATTGTCGCAAGTATTAGCGGTGCAAGTCTCAGGTTAAGACCAAATACACCTACCGTGATTTCAGACTTCCATAGACACATAGTCATACTACCAATGTAATTCCGAGTGGGTCTATCCAGAGCGAAGCTGTTTCTCGTGCCATCGGTAAAACACAACCTCCTATTACACTTGCATGAGTATCCTATACCCAAATATATGAGAACTATGCCATTGTGCCCTCACAACATGCATAAGTGTAATACTAGTCTTTTACGTATTTATCGATGTCCAATCTCGATAATACTCTGACTAGGGATATTTAATGATTTATCCTTCGTGGACTGATACTGTCTCATATCATTCTCAATCCAGGAATAAATTATAGGGACCTCCTATCATATATATATCTAGGTGATCTAATCACAAATGATAAGAGAGCAATCTCTTTTGTCACATAGTTAATTTGTACAACAACACCATGATCTGTACAAATAGTGACGCTATGGGTCATAATTGTCCAACAATCTCCCACTTGGCCTTTAGCCAGTCACTCGAGTGTCTGACACCCGAACTATGTACGGTTGGCTCAAATTGCTGAGGAAAGGTTTCGTCAGCGGATTTTCTTGATTATCATCTGATGTGATTTATACGATCATCACATCGCCACGATATATGATCCGAACGAATCAGATGAATATCGAAGTATGTATCTGGATCGTTGAAGAGACCATTAATTCTTTAGCCTGTGCTGACGCCTAGCTTAGCAGCTAACAGAATTATATCTAATCTAATTAGATTTGTTATCGACCCAAATGGCTTCTATTGCTGCCTCAGCTGTAGCAATAACCCGCATTTGTTGTTTATACGGTAACAGTATCTTGCTTGGAAGATTTCCAGCGCACTGTTCCGTTATTCAAATTGTATAGTACCGTTTGTGACTTATAGTCGTTTTATCAGTTTAGGAAACTTGCAGTAGTGATCCCAGTCACTTCAAGTTCTCATTCTCCACAGATTAAGACGGCATCCTTAGTTCTCTAAGATACTAACTGATGTTCATAATATCAATCCAGTGACTATCACTCGGATTGGCCTGTTTGTGAATCCATATGCTCAAAGCGTATGAGACACCAGGTCGCGTACATTTTTCAATATACGATTTCTCGGAGAGTTTTTCTCGAAAGCCAAGCTTTCACCGATTGTTTTTATGGGAATATCATTTCCAAGAAATGAAATATTATCATTATTTATAGGACAGCCACTGTCAGTGCGCTCCCACTAACCTCATTATGTACATAATCATTTTCGTTTTGAATTAAATCATACTCCATTATGATTACATGAAAACGATAATTCCAAGAACCTAATGCTTGCTTCAATCCAAACATGGATTGTATAACCTGCAAACCTTGTTTGCTAGTTTTGGTACGACAAAACCGACAGGATGTTGTAAACATCCTCCAAAAGGTTTCCTTTTAAGGAAAGCGATTTTCCCGTTCAGCTGACATATTTCATAAATGAAACATGCAGCATCAGCAAACATTATCCAAATGGATTTTCCATGGCAACAGGTAAAAGGTTGAATCGTAATCAACACAATGTTGATAACGATACAATTCCGCTAAAAGCCTAGCATTACACGTTGTTATGTTGCCATCCATGTATGTCTTCCTTGAAGACTGATATAATCAGTAGGCACAATGCCTTGCGGTATATCAACTAGTATCCAAACTTGTTGATTTACATGGAATCCATTTCGGATATCATGGCACTTTGCCATGATAGGGAGTTGATACCTTGTATCACTTCCTCATACGTAGTCAGTTGGTATACCTCAAAAGATTGACATCTTTTATGAGGTGAGATAAGAAACCCATACCCTAGGTTGTTTTTTGACTCTCTCCGACTCACACGGTTCTTGTGTATTCGAAGATTATTGGTATAGTTTCATCCTTGATGAACTATTTATGTTCCATTAAGGAATCGATGCCTGGAATAGTATTACTATGATTTTTCATCGAGTTTCACTATCCTCCCACTTACCACTGCATATCGGTATTCCTCAAAGGAAAACCGCATGGTGAGTAACAATCTAATTGTTCTCTTGTGAGATGTATAAGTACTATACTTTGGTATCCCTAGGATAACCTACAATTGACAGTTATCCAATTTGGGTACTAGTTTGGTACCATCCAAACATATGCCTAGCATACCCAAATATTCAGGAATGAGAAAACTCAGTTTCTTTCCTGTTCACATCTAATATGAAATCTGTCAAACAGACTTTATGGAACCTTATTCTAAATAAGTTATGCACTGTTTATGTTTATCCGTTGAAGGAAATGGTAGCTCAGAGTGACTCAGGATTAACCTAATTATGTCCAACAAAATTCGGTTTCTCTGGTTCGGACACACCGTCAAGATGACGTGTTCCGAGAGGAATCCTCTTTGAAAGAATACTGTACTCTCTCAAGTATATTAGAAACTTATTGCTTAAGTATTTTCTGTTACGGTCTTACCGTGATGGTTTAATACTATAGCCGATCTGTTTGTCTATTTCACGTCGAAACCTTATAAAAGTTTCTGATTTGTGTTCTTCAAAAGAAACACATAACCACAACGCGATGCCACATCCCTATAGGTCACGAAATATTCATATCCACTTCCAGCCTTCCTAGACATGGGCCCACTTGCTTCACTATGAACTAGGGCTAACAGAATGGTGGCATTTACACTTTTACCAAGTAAATAGTGTTTTAGGCACTTTGCCCAATAAACTAGATTCGTAGACTTTATTTGGTTGGAATCAAATCTGTCATAGTACCCACTCTTCGAAAGTGTGGATATACGAGTCTTGTTTAATTGTGTCCCAGACAACAATGCCATAATTAGTTTCTTCTGATCAAATCAGTTTGAGCTATTTGTTTGTCATGATATATATTTGAGATTTATTTATTTTCAAAATATAAATTCTGTTATTCACATCTAATATGTTTATCTCAATATCATCTTTATATAATGAAACACTTTAGTGTTCTAGAATATAAAGGTCAATCCGCAACGGATAAACACTGATATGGAGATAATATTTCTAGTCAAACTAGTTACATTATAACAGTTTCCAAATTTAAGTACACACCCGAAGGTAGTTCCTAAACTTAGGTATCTATGGTTAAAACAGCGACAGTCGTCCCGTTTCCAATTCGCAGATTAATCTCAATTGAAGTCAGTATCCTGCTCATAGCAGATTCTGAACATTAGTATATATATTTATATGTATCACACTAAGTATTTAAAATCCAATTTCAATACTAGTAGTGAACATAATCATGACAAACATATTTGAAGTCAAAGCCTTGCACGTCTTCAATTCCTTCGTGTCTGCTTTTTTCAAACGGCAGTCACGCTTCCGCGATCCCGTTGCTACAATTTAAGCAGACATTTTGGGATATGTCATTTATCTTTCTAGAAGATTATAATGATTTTGCCTTTCCCTTTTCACATTCCATAAGCCTTTGGGCAAGCCTCGGGTTTCTAGAATATCGAAGTAAGGTGCGCCTTGCGCTACTTGCCTAATTGCAAAGTTTGACTTTGTCTCCATGAGAATAGTCATTTACTCTCCAAGAGTTATTATTGCAATTTAGTACTTCTAAAATCTAAGTATAGATTTATAAAGATCCTTAAATTTCTTTATCATACTTTAAGGATCTTACCCTTAGTTCTGACAAAGAAATTAAGGAGTCTACTGCGACAAGTTTAATGGATTAAGCACTAAAGTTATCATCACATAAATCTTCCAAAGATTATGCTATACTATTTGCTTAACTCCTGGCTTAGGCCTAATATGTTATTTTATCAAATAAAGTAACTTATTATTTTTCCAGGACCATCCTAAAATTTATTCCCAATTTTGAAAAATTAAACATTTAAATACATTTTCCCTAGGATTATGTTTTAAATGTCAATCTTTCAATTTTATCTTGATTTTAATAGTCCAACTATTTAATCACGATTTAGGTACTATTTATTATAATGATTACAATAGTCCAACTATTAATCAACTATAATTTAATTGTTTGAATATAGTCCAACTATTAATTAAAACAACATTAAATATTAGTCCAACTAACATTTAATTCATTTGACGAATGATATTTTTTTTTGAGCGCGTATGGCAAATAATTAAATGAATATTGCAAATTTAATTCTTGCCTCCCACTATTTTTCGGCGAGCCTCTAACCCTATGTCGAGTACTCGGGAAACCGTGTTTCCTAGTGGGATAGGATCCCGTTAAATATCACACAATCTTGACTTTGGCCAACAAATGATGATAATTAACAAGGGTAGATTTTAAGATCAATTAGATCCAATCCAATTCCTAGATCCAGTAGGGGGACATCCAAGTCCGAAACATATATCTTATATATGCCAATAATCCAATATATTACCTAACCTTTTTCCTCTGAATCAACTAAGCCTTGGCTTTGGCACAACAAACTTAGTGATCCCAGTTAAGCGCGACTCATTGACCATGGAAAACTGTTGGACAAAATGACCCATAGCGTCACTATTTACACAGATCATTGTGTTGTTGTAGCAAATTAACTATGTGACAAGGAAATTGCACTCTCATCATTTGTGATTAGATCACCATAGATATATAAATGAAGAGAGGTCCATATGATTAGTTCCTGGATTGAGAATGATATGAGACAGTATCAGTCCCCGAAGGATTAATCATTAAATATCCCTAGCCGGAGTATTATCGAGATTGGACATCGATAATGCAGAATAGGCTAGTATTGCACTTGTGTGCGTTGTGAGGGTACAACGGCATAGTTCTCATATATATAAGTATCGGATACTTATGCAAGTGCGGTAGGAGGTCGTGTTTCACCGATAGTACGGGAAACAGCTTCGCTCTGGATAGACCCCTCGGAATCCCATTGGTATTATGACTATGTGTCTATGGGAGGCCGAATTCAAGGTAGGTGTGTATAGTCTCAACCTGAGACTTACATCGCTAATACTTGCGATAATCTATAGACTTTGGTCTTGGTGTGGACAGGGCTTTAACCGGTTCTGCGTACACCACTTCTGGGTTTATCAGAGAGTCGTAGTGTATTGTGTGTGATGTCGAGATGGAAGTATCACTTCAGTCATAGTGGAGATGATGTCACGCAGGATACGGTACTAGTGCTCTTGAGTGATGCGCATCCAATCGGTATATTGTGACCAGGTCATGAATATCCGATTATAGAGACTAGTTACCAGACATCCGATATGTGTTTCGGACGGGGCAGACACTTATCCAGCCCCAGCCCTAGCACGTGACTATCTGATACTGGGCCGATATGCACAATACAATGGTATACTACGCTTGATACAGATCTTAATATTCTTAAATGGATATGTCCGGAGAATTGGGGAGACTTGATGCTTTGCTAGGAGTCGACCTTGTCTCGTAAATCGGTAGAACGTAGCACTTGGTACATACGTGATTCGGATACTCCGATGACCGTATTTACTGCCAATATATCCGGGGATCTCATGGGTCGCTTCCCGATAATCCACCGATGACGCATAACTCGTACTCTAAATAATCTGGGATTATATAGAAGAGAAGAAAAATTAATCTAGGATTAATTACAGAGATATTTTATCTAGGATAAAATATCGTCTAGAGAGAGATAACGATTAATTTGGAATTAATCGATAAATTAATATATTCGATATATTAAATGAAATTAGATTTCGACGCGGAATTAATTAGATTTTAATTCGGGCGAACGAATTAATTTAGAATTAATTCGTTAGCGATGTGAATAGTGAATTCGCTAGGCGTAATCATTTAATTACGACGCGACGAAAAATTCGCTAATTGAGAATTAGCGAACCCGAGCCCGAGTGTGATTGCGAGCGCATTCGTATTTCAAATTCGAGTGCAGGCAACGCAAGTCACATCAAGCGTCAAATCATTCGTCACATCAAGCGTCAAATCAAATGTCACTTTGAGTGATGTGATTGATTGATGTGATTGAGTTGATTGATTGAAAGATACATCAAGTCACTTTGATAAAGTGACATTGAATAGTTGATGTAAAGGTGTAATAGTGTTTGGAGGGAAAAACATTTACTTTTGGTTTTATTTAATCAATTAAGTAAATGGTTTTAATATTTTTTCTTGGAAATTATATAAAGCATTTTTGGAAAATGCTTCACCAACTTTACACATTTTCATTTCTCTCTTTTCTCGCCAAAACTCACGCCCAAGGGGCATTATTTCTCTCCTTCGTCACGCCCAAAGTGAAAATGCTCACTGTTTTTGAAACCAGAATGGCGTGACATATAGGGAAGCAAGAGTGGATTTTCATAGTGGAAATCCAAGTGCTAGCACACTTACGAGTCTTGCGAATGTGGTAGGGAGGTTCGCCCATGAGCCGGGATCCGTTAGACGAGGCTTGGAGCTCCGTTTGTCATCTCAAAATTCTGAAAATGGAGGCAGTGAACTGCATGCAGTGGGCGTCCTTGGCAGTGAACAAAGTGGCTTCATTCGTCTCCAAATCGACTCAACCGATCGATGTGAGTATTCCGCTATCTCTGTTGGTGTGTTCACACATTTTTTTCATGTCTTGTTTGATCTTGGGACCTAGATAATAACCATCAATGGTATCAGAGCCTAGGTTCAAGCCTGAAAATTGTAGGGCTTAAAATTTGGGTAAATGTGTGTTGAGCATGATTTGAATAAATTGATTGTTTGAGTATGCTTATAACATGTTTAATTTCATTTTGGTTGGACCAATTTGTTGAAAAATGATTTGGAATTATTTTCCCCAAATTGATCCCTTGGCCGAATATGATGATCATTTTGGAATTCTTGGAATTTTTGTTTTGATTCATTTGATGAGTTGGAATCATTTAGGATAATGTTAATTTGAAACTAATGGATTGGATTTTGAATTGAACATAAAATCCCCAAATTGATCACCTTGGCTGAATGGATTATGCCCTAATGTCTTGGTATCTTTTGATTTTTGAACATTGGATGTATTGGAAATCATTCGGGATAAGGATTTAATATCGATTGTGAAATAATTGGATTGAATTCGAATCGGGATAAAAATCCCTCCTTGGTCGAGACCTTTAAGCATGTATATGGGTTTGATTTTTGATTAATTTGTGTTGGACAACAATTGATGAAAAGACCATGATTATTATGTAAATTCATGTTTTAGAAATGTTGATTGGGTAATTGATCATGTAATACACTTTGGTAATTAAATTGGGAAAATTGGATTTTTTGAATTTAATTATTTGGGGCTATATTTTGATATTGGGCTTCTAATGTTGTAATTGGGCTTATTGGGCTTGATTTTATCAAGTTGGGTTTAGGCCAAATGGATGGATCCAATTGGGCCCAAAACCACTTCTGTTAAGCCCAAATGCGACTTAATGAACCTTTAAAGTTCAATTGGGCCTAATGGGGTAGATTGATTTATGGGCTTATGGGGTAAATCCCGGATTGGACTTTGGTTATCGGTTTGACCCGAGTTGACAAAAAGTCCACGCCTTAAGAAATCAATTAAAAGCCCATTGGACTTTAATTGAATTGACGTTGGACGTTAATCGGTCTTTGAGACGCATTACGATTAAATTTGGAATTTAAATTGTAAAAGGTTTATTAAATAAAAGTGTAATATTTAATTTCGAATTGAATAGTGAATTAGTATTAAATACATGTTAAATTAGATTTAATGATGTAGTTTAATTAATTCGTGAATTCGTACTTTAAGTACTTATTAGCAAAAACAAGTTTGACTCGAACAAAATCAAATCGTTGTTTGAACATTGGATGATCACTTAATTATCAGATTAATTAATTTGATTAGATTGATTGATAGCATGCTTATGTGTGAATACGTGGTTGTGTTGTATGTATAATGTATATCGGATGGATATTAGATGGGTGGGAAATTTTAGAAATTGTTGTAATAAATTCGATTTATTAAATTGGACCTGCGTGTCCAGCCTTATCACCTTCATTCTCTTTGTATTCTCTTCTCACCTATTCCCCTCCATGTAAATGAGGTTTCTTTAGAAGTGTAGTGTAACGGGTAGAAGTAATACAAGTGCTAGCTTGAGTGAGAAAGGGAGAGATTTGATCTAGGATCAATGTGTAAAGTATCAATCCACATATCATTATTATTTATTTTCATACTCGCTTTATTATGTATTTAGAATGCATGTTTAAGGGTGTATGATGATGAGACCTTAACAAAGATAATTAAATTGGTAGCCAATTTGCACGCGAAAAACCCTCGTTAAATATCAAGCGTTTATTTTCCTTCCATTGAGTGATTCTTGCTCAAGATCCGAGATTGGCAGGGGTTGTTGGCCAAAGTCAAGCCCTTGTCCATCGAAGATGTGTTTTAATCACGAGGCTTTGTTCCATATCGGTGTCGTGTCCAAGTTGTGGTTTGTTGGCCAAAGTCAAGACCACTTCTTGTCCATTGACATTGATTACGAAGCTTCCATGTCAATGGGTCCGCGCTTGACTGGGATCACTAGGTTTGTTGTGCAAAAGCCAAGGCCTAGTTGATTCAGAGGAAAAAAGGTTAGGGTATATATTCGATATATAGGCATATATTAGATATATGTTTGGGACTTGGATGTCCACCTACTGGATCTAGGAGTTGGATGAGATCCAATTGATCTTCGAGATCTACCTAGTTAATTATCTTACAATTTGTTGGCCAAAGTCAAGATTGTGTGATATTTAGCGGGATCCTAGCCCATTAGGAAACATGGTTTCCCGAGTACTCGACAGAGGGTTAGAGGCTCGACGAAAAATAGTGGGAGGCAAGTATTGAATTTGCAACATTCGTTCGAATACTCGCTAAACGCGCTCATCTATATTTTACTCATCATATTAATCAAAAGTATTAGTTGGACTAATATTTTATGTGTTTTAAATATATATATATAGTTTGACTATATACAAACTCATTCGATATATAGTTGATTTTTAATTGGATTACAGTAATCAATATAATTGAATTAAAATTGTAGTTGATTAAATAATTGGAATTGTAATCATTATAATGAATAGTACCTTATTAATTGATTAAATAGTGGACTATTGAAATCACGTTATGGTTATGTGTTTCTTTTGAAGAACACAAATCAGAAACTTTAAAGTTTCGACACGAAGTAAATAAACAGATCGGCTATAGTATTATTCCGCCACGGTAAGACCGTAATGGAAAATACTTAAGTAGTAAGTTTCATACGTACATGAAAGAGTACGGTATTCTTATCAAATGAGGACTCCTCCCGAGACACGTCAGTTAGACGGTGTGTCCGAACTAAAAACCGAATTTGTTGGACATGATAAGGTTTATCATGAGTCGCTCTGAGCTACTGTTTCCTTCAATAGGATATGTATTAACAGTGCAAAACTTATTTAGAATAAGGTTCCATATAAATCTGTTTGACAGATGTCATATAGGATATGAACAGGGAAGAAACGAGGTTTCTCATTCCTGATAATTTGGGTATGCCAGGCATAACGTTTGGATGATACCAAACTAAAAGACCCGAAATGGATAAGTGCCAATATAGGTTATCCTAAGGGAAACCATAAGTATAGTACTTATAAATCTCACATGAGAACAATGTGATTGTTGCTCACCATGCATTTTTCCTGAGAGGAATACCGATATGCAGTGGTCAGTGGGAGGATAGTGATACTCGATGAAAATCAGAGTAATACTGTTCAAGGCACGAAGTCCTTAATGGAACACAAATAGTTCATCTATGATGAATCTATACCATTAATCTTCAAATACACAGAAACTAGTAGATCGGATAGAGTCAGAAAACAACCTAGGGTATGGGTTTCTGATCTAACCCCATAAAGATGTTAATCTTATGGAGGTGTACCATCCGACTACGTTTTGAGGAAGTGATACGAGGTATCGCCTCCCTATTATGGCAAAGTGCCATGAGTCCGAAATGGATTCCATGTATAACAACTATTTTGGATACTAGTTGTTGTACCACAAGGCATTGTGCCTATTGGTACATTAAACGTCTTCAAGGAAGACATACATGGAAGCCAACATACCAACGTACAAAGCTGGGCTTTTGACGGAAAGGTATCGTTATCAACATTGTGTTCATAACGATTCAACCTTTTACCTGTTGCCATGGTAAATCCATTTTGAAGATGCTTGAAGATAACTGTATATTTCATTTATGAAATGTGTTAGTTACAAATCAAAATCGTTTTCCTGAAAAGGAAACCTTTTGGAGGATGTTTACAACATCCTGACGATTTTGTATAACCGACAAACAAGGTTTGTGGGTTATTCGATCCATGTTTGGATTAATGCAAGCATAAGGTTCTTGGAACTGTCGTTTTGAAATAATCATAATGGTTTATGATTTGAATCAAAACGAAATAATTCTTTATAAGGAGGTTAGTGGGAGAGCGCACTGACAATTAAATTCCCATATAGCAATTGATGAAAGCTTGGCTTTCAATAGAAATTCTCCGTAGAATTCTGGGGAGTAACAACCTTTATTCAAGGAATAAAGATCTACTGGGATAGATTTTGAGTTGTTAACACTCTCTGGGAAATTGTACATTTAAAATGTACTTGATAGGGTGTCTCATACGCTTCGAGCATATGGAGTCACAATCGGGTCAATCCAAGTGACAGTCACTGGATTGCAGTTAAGAACATCTGTTAGTATCTCAGAGAACTAAAGATGCTATCTTAAACTATGAATAAGGAGAACTTGAAGTGACTGGGATCACTGCTGCAAGTTTCCAAACAATTAAATACTACGGTTCTATAAAAGTTTGAACACTGGGACAGTGAGCTGGAAATCTTCCTAGCAAGATAATTGTTGCCGAATAAACAACAAATGCGGATTATTGCTGCAGCTGAGGCAGCAATAGAAGCCATTTGGATCGAAAATAAATGTAATTAGATTAGATATAGTTCTGTTTGCAGCTGAGCTAGGCGTCAGCACATGCTAAGGAATTAAAGGTCTCATCGACGATCCAGATATATACTTCTATATCATCTGATTCGTTCGGATAATACATCGTGGCGATGTGATGATCGTAAAAATCGCGTCAAACGATTATCAAACAAATCCGCTGACGAAAACCTTTCCTCAGCAATTTGAGTGAATCGTACATAGTTCGGGTGTGGGACACTTGAGTGACTCGCTACGTGCCAAGTGGGAGATTGTTGGACAAAATGACCCATAGCGTCACTATTTGCACAGATCATTGTGTTGTTGTAGCAAATTAACTATGTGACAAGGAAATTGCACTCTCATCATTTGTGAGATCAGATCAGTTAGATATATAAATGAAGAGAGGTCCATATGATTAGTTCCTGGATTGAGAATGATATGAGACAGTATCAGTCCCCGAAGGATTAATCATTAAATATCCCTAGCCGAAGTATTATCGAGACTGGACATCGATAATGCAGAATAGGCTAGTATTGCACTTGTGTGCGTTGTGAGGGCACAACGACATAGTTCTCATATATATAAGTATCGGATACTTATGCATGTGCGATAGGAGGTCGTGTTTCACCGATAGTACGGAAACAGCTTCGCTCTGGATAGACCCCTCGGAATCCCATTGGTATTATGACTATGTGTCTATGGGAGGCCGAAATCAAGGTAGGTGTGTATAGTCTTAACCTGAGACTTACATCGCTAATACTTGCGATAATCGATAGACTTTGGTCTTGGTGGTACAGGGCTTTAACCGGTTCTGCGTACCACACTTCTGGGTTTATCAGAGAGTCGTAGTGTATTGGGTGTGATGTCGAGACGGAAGTATCACTTCAGTCATAGTGGAGATGATGTCACGCATGATACGGTACTAGTGCTCTTGAGTGATGCGCATCCAATCGGGATATTGTGACCAGGTCATGAATATCCGATTATAGAGACTATGTACCAGACATCCGATATGTGTTTCGGACGGGGCAGACACTTATCCAGCCCCAGCCCTAGCACGTGACTATCCGATACTAGGCCGATATGCACAATACAATGGTATATTACGCTTGATACAGATCTTAATATTCTTAAATGGATATGTCCGGAGAATTGGAAAGACTTGGTGCTTTGCTAGGAGTCGACCTTGTCTCGTAAATCGGTAGAACGTAGTACTTGGTACATACGTGATTCGGATACTCCGATGACCGTATTTACTGCCAATATATCCGGGGATCTCATGGGTCGCTTCCCGATAATCCACCGATGACGCATAACTCGCACTCTTAAATAATCTGGGATTATATAGAAGAGAGAGAAAATTAATCTAGGATTAATTACAGAGATATTTTATCTAGGATAAAATATCGTCTATAGAGAGATAACGATTAATTTGGAATTAATCGATAAATTAATATATTCGATATATTAAATGAAATTAGATTTCGACACGGAATTAAAATTAGATTTTAATTCGGGCGAACGAATTAATTTAGAATTAATTCGTTAGCGACGTGAATAGTGAATTCGCTAGGCGTAATCATTTAATTACGACGCGACGGAAAATTCGCTAATTGAGAATTAGCGAACCCGAGCCCGAGTGTGATTGCGAGCGCATTCGTATTTCGAATTCGAGTGCGGCAACGCAAGTCACATCAAGCGTCAAATCATTCGTCACATCAAGCGTCAAATCAAATGTCACTTTGAGTGATGTGATTGATTGATGTGATTGAGTTGATTGATTGAAAGACTTACATCAAGTCACTTTGATAAAGTGACATTGAATAGTTGATGTAAGTAGGTGTAATAGTGTTTGGAGGGAAAAGCATTTACTTTTGGTTTTATTTAATCAATTAAGTAAATGGTTTTAATATTTTTTCTTGGAAATTATATAAAGCATTTTTGGAAAATGCTTCACCAACTTTTACACATTTTCATTTCTCTCTTTTCTCACCAAAAACTCACGCCCAAGGGGCATTATTTCTCTCCTTCTAGTCACGCCCAAAGTGAGAAATGCTCACTGTTTTTGAAACCAGAAATGGCGTGACATATAGGGAAGCAAGAGTGGATTTTCATAGTGGAAATCCAAGTGCTAGCACACTTACGAGTCTTGCGAAGGTGGTAGGGAGGTTCGCCCATGAGCCGGGATCCGTAAGACGAGGCTTGGAGCTCCGTTTGTCGTCTCAAAATTCTGAAAATGGAGGCAGTGAACTGCATGCAGTGGGCGTCCTTGGCAGTGAACAAAGTGGCTTCATTCGTCTCCAAATCGACTCAACCGATAGATGTGAGTATTCCGCTATCTCCATTGGTGTGTTCACACATTGTTTTCATGTCTTTTTTGATCTTGGGACCTAGATAATAACCATCAAAAGCTTCGTAATCAATGTCGATGGACAAGAAGTGGTCTTGACTTGGCCAACAAACCACAACTTGGACAAGACACCAATATGGAACAAAGCCTTCGTGATTCAAACACATCCTTGATGGACAAAGGCCTTGACTTTGGCCAACAAGCCAATGCCAGTCTTGGATCTTGAGTAAGAATCACTCAATGGAAGGAGGTAATATGGTTGGACACGCAGGTCCAATTATCTCTCCCGCTAGCACATGTATCACTTCTACCCGTTACACTACACTTCTAAAGAAACCTCATTTACATTGAGGGGAATATGTGAGAAGAGAATACAAAGAATAAGGAGGTAATAAGGTTGGACACGCAGGTCCAATTAATAAATCAAATTTATTACAACAATTTCTAAAATTGTCCCACCCATCTAATATCCATCCGATATACATTATTCATGCATCGCAACCATGTATTCACACAAGCATGTTATCAATCAATCTAATCAAATTAATTAATCTGATAATTAGTGACCATCCAATGTTCAAACAACGATTTGATTTTGCTCGAGTCAAACTCGTTTTGCGAATAAGTACTCAAAGTACGAATTCTCGAATTAAATTAAACTACATAATTAAATCCAAATCAATTTGTATTTAATTCTAATTCGCTATTTAATTCCAAATTATATATTACACTTTATTAATAAACCTTTACGACTTAAATTCCAAATTTAATCATTATGGGTCTCAAAGCCCGATTAACGTCCAACGTTTATTTAATTAAAGTCCAATGGGCTTTTAATTAATTTCTTGAGGCGTGGATTTTGGTCAACTCGGGTCAAACCCAATAACCAAATTCCAATCCGGGAGTTACCCCATAAGCCTAGAAATCAATTTTGGCCCATTAGGCCCAATTAAACTTTAAAGGTCCATTAGTCGCATTTGGGCTTTATGGAAGCGGTTTTGGGTCCAATTGGATCCAACCAATTTAGCCTAAACCCATCTTGGTACAACCAAGCCCAATAATCCCATTTACAACATTTCAAGCCCAATTTCTAAAATTAGCCCAATTCAATTAAATTACAAAATCCAATTTCACAATTTAATTACCAAAGTGTATAACATTATTAATTACCCAAATCAATATTTCCAAAACACCAAATTTTTACAATTAATGATGCTCATCTACAACAAAACATGTCCAACACATTTCATCAAAAATCAAACCCAATACACATGCTTTAACTCTCGGTTTTGTGGGGAAATTATGTCCAATTTTTAATCCAATCCAATTGAATCCAATTAAACATTAAATCAATATCCCCAATTAATTCTAACTCATACAATGAATCAAAAAATCAAAAATCACCAAGAATTAGGGCACACTACCATTCATCAAAGGAAACAAAAATTGGGGGAAAATGATCCAATCACAATTTCATCAAATTGATCCAATCAATCTTCAATTAAACATCAATTAAGCATACTAAATCATCCAATTTAATTATTCATGCTCAAAATCAATTTTACCCAATTTTAAGCCCTAATCATTTTTATATTTTACCTTGCTCATGATACCATTGTTGGAGTTTTCTAAACTTCCCAAGATCATTTAACAAGCATGAAACAAGTGCGAATACAACGAGGGAGTTGCGGAATACTCACATCGATCGGTTGAGCGACGCTACAACGAACAAAAATTCAGTTTTTACTTCCTTACTACTCACGGCAAAGAGCTGCATGCAGTCCCCATTTTCGGTCATTTGGGTCATCTTCGTCAAGCTCCAAGCTTCGTCAAATGATTCCATGCTCATGGGTGGACTTCCCTATCACCTTCGCATGTCTCTCGGAGTGCTAGCTCTCTTGATTTTTGCCACAAAAATCAAACACTTTGCTTCCCATTTTCTTCTTGACTCTCGCTAGTGGGCTGTCAAAAACAGAAGAAAAATGCCCTCCATGGGCGTGAGAGAGAATGAGAGAAAGAGAAAGAGTGAGCTGTGTGATGGTTGGTGAGAAAGGTGTATCAAAAACACTTTTGATTTTTCCAAAAAAATGAATTAATTGATTTCCAAAATCAAAAAAACAAATACCAAACATTTAAATATATTAAATATTTATCATGCCATCACACTTGAGTGTATTACACTCCACCATCAACTTCCATCAAGTCACATCACTGAATCAATCAAGTGACAAATTGTCACATCACTCAAAGTGACTAATGATTTGACGCTTGATGCGACTAGCGATTTGATGCTTGATTTGACTTGCGTGCCGCGGTCGAATTCGAAATGCGAATGCGCTCGGAAACAATCTCGGGCTCGGGTTCGCTAATTCCAAATTAACGAATTTTCTGTTGCGATGCAATTAAATGATTATGCCTAGCGAAATCACTATTCACGTCACTTAATGAATTAATTCTAATTAACTCGTTCGCCCGAATTAAAATCTAATTTTAATTCCGCGTCGAAATCCAATTTCATTTAATATATCGAATATATTAATTTATCGATTAATTCCAAATTAATCGTTATCTCTCTTTAATGATATTTTATCCCAGATAAAATATCTCCGCAATTAATCCCAAATTTATTTTCTCTATCTTCTAATTAATCCCAGATTAATAAAAGTGTGAGTCATACGTCATCGGTGAATCTTCGAGAAGCGACCCATGAGATCCCCGGATATGTTGGCAGTAAATTCGGTCGTCGAACTATCCGAACATGTAAGTACCAAGTACTACGTTTTACCGATTTATAAGACAAGGTTGGCTTATAGCAAAACGCCATGCCTACCCAATTCTCCAGAAATATCCTTACAGGAATATAAGATCTATATCACGCGTAGTATACGTAGTATTACGTATGTCGATCCAGTATCGGATAGTCACGTGCTAGGCCTGGGGCTGGAATTGTGTCTGCCCCGTACGAAGCACATGTCGGATGTCTGGTAACTAGTCTATATAATCGGATAAACCTGACCTTGTCATTTTATCCCGATGATTGTAGTACATAAGAGTACTAGTACCGTATCCTACGTGACCATCATCTCCATATGACTGGAGTGACACTTCCGTCTTGACATCACACCCAACACACTACGATTCTTAATATACCCAGCAGAGGCGTACACAGAACCGGTTAAAGCCCTGGATGACCAAAACCAAAGCATATTGATTGTCGCAAGTATTAACGGTGCAAGTCTCTGGTTAAGACTAAAAAGAGAAGAGCCAAAAGAATTTTGTGTTTGTTATAAATGTGCTCGTATGTTTTGTGATACTCGTTGTCGATCTTTAGGAATGGTGTCTGATAACCGCGAAGATAAGATTAATTTCATTAGGGATGGCTTGAGTAAGGAGTCTTTGGATGACATATCTAAAACTCTTGAGACGCATCCCAGTGGATATGTGTATCACGAAATTCGCATGTTATATGCATAATTCCCTAAAGAAAGACAACAATTAGTCTCGGGAATCTGACTCAAAAAAACTCTGTTTGCCAATTTATAAGAAAATTGGATAGGAAGCTTGTCCCTGACGCATAGACATCATTCAAGCTGTTACTTTATTGTAAATATTATATCACTTTGTCTTTTCCTAATAATTGTGATTTATTTTGTTATTTTCTTTTATTTTCTCCGACAGGATCCAGAGTTTTTGACCTTTCACGATTTACTGTTTTGCTACTAATCGTCCTATGGAAGATACTAGTACTATTGTTACTTACCCTTTTTCAGGTTCTATAAATTCAACTCATCATTGCACTTTTGAAGGCATCCAGAGCTGAGAAAGAAATACACAAAAATGGAAGCCACTTCAAGAAGACGAGTTGTAAACATTTGTGTCTTTTGTGGTACTAGTGTTGGTACTAAGCCACAATACGTAGCGGCAGCCCAAGAATTGGGTTGAGTCATTACCGCAAGGAATATGCACTTAGTATATGGTGGTGGCAATCTTGGACTAATGGGGATCGTTTCAAAGGTTGTACAAGATTGAGGCAGTCAAGTCTTAGGAATCATCCCAAAACCCTTAGCAGAGACGAATCTTATTAGATCATCAAACGGCGAGGAACTAATTGTGCCAGATATTTCTGAACAAATGGTAGAAATGATTAACCGTGCTGATGTTGGATAATATGACCCATAGCGTCACTATTTGTACAGATCATAATGTTGTTGTACAAATTAACTATGTGACAAGGAAATTGCACTCTCATCATTTGTGATTAGATCACCTTAGATGTATAAATGAAGAGAGGTCCATATGATTAGTTCCTGGATTGAGATGATATGAGACAGTATCAGTCCACGAAGGATTAATCATTAAATATCCCTAGTCGTAGTATTATCGAGACTGGACATCGATAATACGGAATAGACTAGTATTGCACTTGTGCGCGTTGTGAGGGCACAACGGCATAGTTCTCATATATTTAAGTATAGGATACTTATGTGAGTGCGATAGGAGGTTGTGTTTCACCGATGGTACGGGAAACAGCTTCACTCTGGATAGACCCCTCGGAATCCCATTGGTATTATGACTATATGTCTATGGGAGTCCGACATCAGGGTAGTTGTGTTTGGTCTTAACCTGAGACTTACACCGCTAATGCTTACGACAATCAATATACTTTAGTTGAGGTCGTCCAGGGCTGTAACAGGTTCTGTGTACGCCAATGCTGGGTATATTGAGAATCGTAGAGTATTGGGTGTGATTTCAAGACGGAAGTATCACTCAAGTCATAGTGGAGATGATGTCACGCATGATACGGTATTAGTACTCTTAAGTGCTGGCCAGCCATCGGGATATTATGACAAGGTCATGTATATCCGATTATAGAGACTAGTTACCAGACATCCGACATGTGCTTCGGACGGGGCATACACTTATCCAGCCCCAGCCCTAGCACATGACTATCCGATACCGGGCCGATATACATAATACTTGGTATACTACGCTTGATATAGATCTTATTTATCTTAGATGGATATGACCGGAGAATTGGGTAGACTTCGTGCTTTGCTAGAAGCCGATCTTGTCTCGTGAATCGATTAGAACGTAGTACTTGGTACGTACGTGATTCGGATACTCCGACGACCGTATTTACTACCGAATTATCCGGGGATCTCATGGTCGCTTCCCGATAATGCACCGATGACGCATAACTCGCACTCATGAATAATCTAGGATTATATAGAAGAGAGAGAAAATTAATCTAGGATTAATTACGGAAATATTTTATCTGGGATAAAATATCGTCTAAAGAGAGAGAATGAATAATTTAGAATTAATCGGTAAATTAATATATTCGATATATTAAACGAAATTAGATTTCGACACGGAATTAAAATTAAATTTTAATTCGGGCGAAAGAATTAATTTATAGAATTAATTCGTTAGCGACGTGAATAGTGAATTCGCTAGGCGTAATCATTAAATTACGACGCGACAGAAAATTCGCTAATTAGGAATTAGCGAACCCGAGCCCGACTGTGATTGCAAGCGCATTCGTATTTCGAATTCGAGTGCGGCGACGCAAGTCACATCAAGCGTCAAATCATTCGTCACATCAAGCGTCAAATCAAAAGTCACTTTGAATGATGTGATTGATTTTGATGTGATTGAGTTGATTGATTGATAGACACACATCAAGTCACTTTGATAAAGTGACATTGAATAGTGATGGGTGTTGTTGGAATAGTGTTGGTGGTTGAGAGAGCCATTACCATTTACTTTATTTGATAATTAAAATGGTAAATGCTTTTTAATTTTTTGGAAAAAATATATAAAGCATTTTTTGTAATTCATTTTACAAGTCAACCATTACACAACACCACCAATTCTTCTCTCTTTCTCACGCCCAAAAGGGATGTTTTCTCTTCTCCAACACAGCTCACTGCCGTGAGACTTACGAAGGGTTAGGGAGGTTCACCCATGAGCCGGGATCCGTTCGACGAAGCTTGGAGCTCCGTTTCGCAGCTCAAAATTCTGAAATGGAGGGCAGTGAACTGCACAGCAGTGGCGCCAAACCAATGAGCATTTTGGGCTTTGTTCATCTTCAAATCATCTCAACCGATCGAATGTGAGTATTCCACTACCTCCGTTGATGTATTCACACATGTATTTCATGTCTTGTTTGATTTGGGACCTAGATAAAACCTAACAGCTGATGCTTTTATTGCTTTGCTATGAGGCTTGGGCACGATGGAGGAAATATTTACAGTACTATCTTGGGCAACTTGAAAAATTCACCAGAAACCGCTTGAACTGTACAATGTTGATGGATTTTATGATTTTCTTTGTGTGTTTCTTGATGATGCCCGGAGAAATGGATTTTTGTCAAAGCCTGTAAAAGAACTCATCTTTACTGCCAGAACTGCCCTAAATTTAATTGACCAAATCTTAGCCTTTGAACCTCAAATTGACCCCATTCTTTCCAAGAAAAACTGGTCCGATAATGATCGTGGTAAGAGGCGTCAGATAAATCTGGATCTTAACCTTTAACTTTTCATTTAGATGTAGAATTTCAGCTAACCAGGTACGGTTTTCTAAACTCTTCTTCTACTGTATAAGACATTGGGGACAATGTCTCATTTCGGTTTGTGGGAGGAGAATAGTTAAATTGTATCTTTTTTTTATTGTTTTATTTTTAGTCAAAAAGTTTCGAAAAAGCTAAAAAAATTGTAAAATTTTACAAAAATCAAAAAAAATATTTTGTATTTTTCTGTTTTTATTTGATTAATCAGGTGAAATTGGTGTGAGATAGCTCTGTAAAGAATTTCCATTCCTGAGACGTATCTCAACCTATTTCGGAACAAGTTAATTTTTGTTTATTTCCTTTTCAATTATTTAATTTGTGAATTCTCCATAAAACTGACTAAAATGAATCTTCATATATTCAGTTGACAGGTATTATCAGCATACATGGTAACATACAGACATGAGCTGTAATTGAAAAGTTTGAAATATTAAGTGCTCTAGTTTAATTGGAGGAATCATCTATAAAAAGTGATGGAGTAAAAAAAAGTCTGAGATCCGAGTTATTAAGTCTGTAAGGGTGTTTTAACACCTAGTGCCCTAAAACCAACTAGTTTGGGGGTCACTGGCCCAAAGCTCGCTACATGGATCAAAGATGTTGCAAAAAAATATATATATCTGAAGTCTGAGTAATTAAGTCCGTAGGGGTATCTTAACACCTAGTGCCCTAAAACAACTGGTTTGGGAGTCACTAGCCCAAAGCTCGCTACATAGATGTAAGATATTTTATATAAAAAAAAAAAATCAAAAAATTAAAAAAAAAATCAAAATTTATTCCATTGCTTAAAAAAGGTGTGAATTCTGATAAAACTTTAGGACAAAAATATTACTCTCTTCTCAACTACACTCGTGACTATTGTGGCCAAAATGAGTTGATTAATATTTTGTTGATTGTGTATATTGAGAATGGTAAAAATAATCGGAGAATTTACTTATTCGGTAATTTAAAAAGAAACAAAAACAACTATTGACTTGAATTAAAAGTTTCATCTGTTTAGTCACTAACTTCTTTATTCTCTTTTCTCTTGTCTTTTTTGCTTTTGTGTGCATTAGTTTTATTATCTTTTTACTTTTGTAAAACGTTTGTGGGTATCGTTGTTGTAAGCCCTCACGAGACTACAACTCATCCATTAGGGACACCTAAGGGTTTAAAAGCTTGTTGCATACGCTAAATGCAACCGTGATCCCTACTATAGGCATTGCATCTTTGCATGTGAAACCCGATGATGAGTCTCAGTTGGAGGCACTACCTTTTTAGTTAAGGATACTACGGGAAACGGTCGTTGGAAGGGAATCGGTATTTCGTTAGATCCTTATTCACTTGTTTAGTGTCAAGCTCACTTGTTAGACCTCCGTTTAGAGCACCTTTGGCCCAAAAAAAAAACCCGCAAACCTTTTAACCTTGGCCCAAAACCCTTGCCACTCAGCTAAGCCCACTCACCAAACCAACAAACACCTAGCCCACCAAAGAGAGGCCCACACACCCAAGGCCCTTAAATTACACCCAAATTAAATCAAATATTAATTAAATTAAATATTAACTAAATAAAATATTAATTAATTGATATACCAAATTAAATAAAACATAAAATATAATTATACCAAATTAAATATTGTAACTTCCTAATCCAAAATATTATATACTAAATTAAAGAGATGTTATGCCTAATTAAAATCAATCCTAACCAATTAAAATATTGTATTCCTAAACCAAGCAAATCAAATATTCAACCTTCCTAATTCACCAAAATTTGTCCTCCCCTTAATCCATTGATTTCCTTATCCAACACCAAATCAAATCCTCTCTTTAATGCCAAAATCCCTTGTTTGTGAGACAAGAAGAAGCCCCAGCCCTCCTCTATATAAACAAAGCCAAACCAAGCCTCTTCCCCCCTCTCAATTCACGCCCAACTCTCTCTAATCTCTTACAATTCACGGCAATAGCACCATAACAAGTAAAGAATAATTCTCTTCATCTCCTCCACTCACCAAGCCGAAACCAGCCCCATACAGCAGCCCTCCATTACCGAAAATTACACCCCCATAAACACCTTAGATCACTGAAAAATATAGCCCCAAATAGTCCTCACAAGTGCCAAAAATCACAGCCCCATACAGCCCCTAACACCATCCAATTACCTAAAACAACTGCCCCTGGAACTGCAGTAACATTACTGAAAATTAACCCCTAAAACAGCAGCAAAATCCTCTTAAAATAGTCCCTAAAATCCTTAAAACAAAGTAACATAAAAAACTGCACTCTAAGCCTCCTTAAACAACCGAAAAACACAGCCCTTGAACCTCTAAAAACACAAAAAATAGTAGCTTTGAAGACCTGAAACAGTAAGCAGAAAATACAGAGGAAACATCAGTAAAACGGAGGTCAAACAGCAAGCAAAACAGTAAAATGGTGAGCTAAGACGCTAAACCAGTGAACCGGAGAAGTTGAGGAGCTTTTACTCTTCCGATCTCCGCGAAACGCAAGTACGAAAGTCGGCAAAAAAGGTTAGACCTGAGGGTATTTTTCACACTCGTTTTCAATTTATTTTTATTATTTATTGAGTATTGTTCGCATGATTATCATGTTAAAATGCATGTTGTGGCCCTTGAGTAGATAAATATGCATGTATTACGAAATATTGTATGTTGTGGCCTTGGAATAAAATGAAAGATGTGTCAACTCTCGCGGTATATCGGATGGAAACCCGGACATAAATTTCATAGCCAATTCCCAATGGATGGTAGTATGATATGTACTCGGGATACAACTCCACGTACCGCTTGAGTAAACGGCACCTTGTTTTTTTTTACGTTGCTTTGATTTATTTATTATTCGTCATTTAAATTCCGCATGTTACTTATTTATGCATGATGTGATCGAGCGCATGGGCTTAGTAAGTCGGATTAAAGGTCCCCTATTTGGAGGGGTTAAAACCCTTTACCACGATGCTTTGCCGCGCGGTTGATGTGTGTTCGGTTGAATGTACGATATGTTCAATCGGGCATAATAAGTTTGATATTATTGTCTTTATTCTTTGTATGCATGATGCGATCGAGCGCATGGGCTTAGTAAGTCGGATTCAAGGTCCCCTATTTGGAGGGGTTAAAACCCTTTACCACGATGCTTTTCCGCGCCGGTTGATGTGTGTTCGGTTGAATTGAATGTAAGATATGTTCAATCGGGCATACTAAGTTTGATATTATTGTCTTTATTCTTTGTATGCATGATGCGATCGAGCGCATGGGCTTAGTAAGTCGGATTAAAGGTCCCCTATTTGGAGGGGTTAAAACCCTTTACCACGATTTTTTGCCGCGCCGGTTGATGTGTGTTCGGTTGAATGTAAGATATGTTCAATCGGGCATACTAAGTGATATATTGTCTTTATTCTTCATATGCATTATGTGATCGAGCGCATGGGCTTAGTAAGTCGGACTAAATGTCCCATATTCTGAGGGGTTAAAATCCTTTACCACGATGCTTTGCCGCGCCGGTTGATGTATATTCGGTTGAATGTAAGATGTGTTCAATCGGGTCTACGAAGTTTCATATAGCTATCTTTATCTTTGTACGCATTGTAATGAAAAGCGCATGGGCTTATTGTGTTGGACTAAAAAGGTTCTCCATTTGGGGGAAGAAAAGCCTAAAAGGCTACCTTTACCACGATATTACCGCGTCTTTCATACATTGATTGCATCATCTATCTCTGTCTTGGCTCGATCTATTACCATTGGTACACCCATATTATTAGCCCTTGCACTTTCATTTGTTCACACACAAACTAGAACCCTCATTCACGTTAAGACCTAAGCCTCTTCACGCTAATCACACCTTCACCCACTTAGCCTCAGCCCAGGCGTAAAGCCACCAATATCATTCACGCCATAAAGCCATTATCCTAACGCCACAGCCCTCTCAAACACTTAAGCCTGACCACCGCGCAAAACTGCCTCCCTCACTGCATGAGAAAACCCCTGCCTTTTTGCCCACACATTGCCGCACCTAACTCCCTACAAATCACTTCAGATTACCGTGAAAAGAACCCCAAGCAGCCCAATTTCACGCACACAACCAGCACCAAATCTGCCCATAAAATAATAGACCTTTGCCGATCAAATACAAGCCATAAACACTCAAAACAGCAGCCCCCTTTGACGCATCAGACACCTCTAAACATCCCCGAACTATATCAAATTACCCCAAAAAGGACCCACGCATGTGTTTGTGTCAATTCTAGATATCTTTGTCGCGCTTCTTGCCATGTCATTTATCTTTTAGCACATCATTGCTCTATTCACGCATGTATTATGAAATCCTATATAGTCATCCTTATCTTTGTACGCATCGTAATGAAAAGCATATTTATTCCATTGGTTGCATCATTTACCTTAGTCTCGGGTTAACTTATTACAATTCATATATCCATGTTATGATAGCATTTGAGTATTATTTCTTGTGGTATATCAGATGGAAACCCAGACATAAATTCCGTAGCCGATTTCGAATGGACGGTAGTGCGGTCTGTACTTGGGATACAATTCCATGTACCACTTGGAAAAGTGCTCACATGTGTATTTGTGTCCATATTAGTTATCTTCTTTTGCTCCACGTCATAACATGCTTACATTAATGCCTAATTGCATCCATAAGTGTCTTTTTGCATTATGTACTTAGTTGACTCTTTTATTTACACATGGACATGTAATGGCTATTTGTTTATGCTTCCGCACGTATAAGTATGATATGTCTATGAAATCACATGTTTGACATTATTTGATTCGCTTTTATGTGTGCTTGCGTGGTTAGTGTGTGCTCGTGTCTCCATGAATACAATATGCCAATGAAGTTGTATGTTCGTTGCTACTTTGATTTACTTTCAACCATGCAATCTTAAATGTAAGATATATGCAAATTTAGGTGTAAGTTTCATTTTTGCGCATATGAACTTAGTGTTAGACAGTTATGACCCATAGCGTCACTATTTTGTAAATGATATTGTATTATTGTACAAAATTAACTATGTAGTAATGAAATTGCCTTTTACCGTTTTGTAATTTATTTACTTTGATATATAAATGGTAAAAGTCCCTATGATTAATTCCGGATTGAGATGATATGAGACAGTATCAATCCATAAAGGTTTAATCATAAATATCCCTAGTCGTAGTATTATCGAGATTAGACATCGATAATCGAATAGACGGAATAGACTAGTACTGCACTTGTGCGTGTTGTGAGGGCACAACAGCATAGTTCTCATATATTTGAGTATTGGATACTTATGCAAGTGCGGTGGTAGGAGGTTGTGTTTTACCGATGGTACGGAAAACAGCTTCGCTCTGGATAGACCCCGCGGAATCCCATTGGTAGTATGTCTGCGTGTCTATGGGAGTCCGCTTCAGGGAGTGCATATGGTCTTAACCTGAGACTTGTATCGCTAGTACTTGCGACAATCGGTAGACTTTAGTTTGGTCGTCCAGGGCTTTAACAGGTTCTGTGTACACCTCTTCTAGGTTTATCGGGAATCGTAGTGTATTGGTGTGATGTCAAGACGGAAGTATCACTTCAGACATATGGAGATGATGATCGCGCAGGATACAGAACTAGTACTCTATAATGGTTGCAACCATCGGGATAATATGACAAGGTCAGGATTATCCGATTCAAAGAGACTAGTTGCTTGATGTCCGATATATGTATCGTACGGGGCAGACACATCTCCAGCCCCAGGCCTTACATGTGATCATCGATACTGGATCAGTATACACTATACTACGGTATACTACGCCTGTTATAGATCTTATATTCCAGTAAGAATATTTCTAGAGAATTGGGTAGACATGGCGTTTTGCTAGAGGCTAACCTTGTCTTGTAAATCGGTAAAAAACGTAGTACTTGGTACGTACGTGTTCGGATAGTTCGACAACCGGATTTACTGCCAACATATCTAGAGGTCTCTTGGGTCGCTTCCCGAAGATTCACCAATGACGTATGATTCGAACTCAATTAATCTTGGATTAATTGCGGAGAGACTTTATCTTGGATAAAGTACTATTCAAAGAGAGAGAAAGATAATTTAGAATTAATCGTCAAAATTATTATATTCGATATAATAATCGAAATTCGATTTCGACGCGAAATTAAAATTAGATTTTAATTCGGGCAAACGAGTTAATTTAGAATTAATTCGTTAGCGACGTAATAATAATTTTGCTAGGCGCAATTATTATTTAAATTCGATTTAATAACGTCGCGACGAAAGTTCGGTATTTCGGAAATATCGAACCCGAACGCGTGAGTACACGTGGGCCCACTTTCATTTGGAAATGTGTGGGGCCCACATGACACATGTCATTATATGCATTATTTAATTGTTAATACATTGCATGGTGATAGTGTACAATACACTCAATGGTATTGCATGGAAATGAGTGTTTGACACTCTAGCCATTGCATGATTTGTTTCATAAGTTTATTATAATTTAATAAATATTATGGCATAAAATATAAATGATTTTTGTAACAAAAAAATCATAACACTCTCTCCCTCTCATGACCGAAACTTCACTGCAGTTTGGCTCTCCATTTTTCTTCCATTTCTTAAGAACTTTGTGAAGAAGTGTATAAGTTTAGAACTTTAATACACATCTTTGGCTAGCACCATCAAGGGATCATACAAAGGTGTTATGGGAAACTAATCTTTGAGCTTGGAGTGATCAACAAAGCTTGGAGCTTCTTTCTTACCTTGGCCGAA
This sequence comes from Zanthoxylum bungeanum, assembly GCA_019454045.1. Taxonomy (NCBI): domain Eukaryota; kingdom Viridiplantae; phylum Streptophyta; class Magnoliopsida; order Sapindales; family Rutaceae; genus Zanthoxylum; species Zanthoxylum bungeanum. The sequence continues at coordinate 43,465 of SKCR01029244.1, forward strand.
TCATCCAAAGCACAAAGGAGGTGGTTTTATTTCATCAAAGCATCCGCATTCCGATCTTTGAGAGTATGATTCCGCCATACTTCATTATTGTTCATTCATTTATATATATTTGTTTTCTCTTTTGATCTTGGGACATGGATTAGAATTTCCAACAATGGTATCATTGAGCTTAAAGAGCATGAAAATATATTAGGGTAATATTTGAGCAAAATTGATTGAAGCATGATTTGATGATTTTGATTGATTAAGTATGCTTAAATGTATGTTACATTATGTTATACATTATCAATTTCATGAAAATAATTGGATTAATTTTTTCCCCTCTTGGAGAGGCTTGGCCGAATACTACCTAGACCATGAGATGATGAGTTGTTGTTTATAAGATCATTGGATGACTTTAAACGAACATAAAATGACGATTTGTGATTCGATTGGATTGAAAACGAAATCGGTAATTTTTCATCACCTTGGCCGAATGCATGGAAGAAGATTAGGGACTTGATTTTTGATTAAATAATGTTGGACATGTATTTAAGATAAAAATATGATTAATGGATTAATTGTATATTTTGGAAATATTGATTTAAAGGATTAATCATGACATTACACTCTAATTAATTAAGTTATAAAATTTGGAATTTTAAAATTTGATTAATTGGGCTTAATTTTGAATTGGGCCTAAAACTTTATATTTGGACATAATGGGCTTGGTTGGACCAAGTAGGTTTGGGCAAATTGGATTGGATCCAAAAATGGGCCTAAATCACTCCATTAAGTCCAAATGTAATAAATGGGCTTTTATGTTTAATTGGGCCTTATGGGCTTGATATTGATTTTTATGGCAATGAGGGTGATTCCTTATTGGACTTGGAAATTGGGTTTGACCCACATTGACCAAGGCCCAAGCCTAATGAAATCAATTGAAAGCCCTCGGACTTTAATTAAACGGACATTGGATGTTGATTGGGCTTTGAGACCCGATAGAATTAGATTTGGAATCTAAGTCATAAAAGCACAATAAAAGTGTAAATATTTAATTTGGAATTAAATATAAGGATTGTATTGAATACGACTTAAATTGGATTTGACGAGTAGTTCGATATAATTCATGAATTCGTACTACAAGTACTTATTATCTCAAAACGAGTTGGACTCGCGCAAATGCAAACAATGTTTGAACATTGTATTGTCACCTAATTAAAGACTAATTAATTGGATTTGATTGGTTGTATAACATGCCTTGAATGAATGAATGTGGATGTAATGTATGAATAGTGTATATCGGATGGATATTAGAAGGGAAGGGTAATTTTAGAAATTATTGTAAATTTAGAATTTATAATTGGACCTGCGTGTCCAGCCTTTTTATTATTATCTCTTTGTATTCTCTTCTCACCTAATTCCCTCAATGTAAATGAGGTTCTCTTATTGTATTAGTAATTGGGTAGAAGTAGAATAGTGCTAGTCGGGGAGAGGAAAGGGAGTGATTTGTTCTAGGAACAAATTGTTATATATCCATCCGCATATCACTATTATTTTACTTTACGGCGCTTTATGATGTTTTAGAAGCATGCTTAAGGGTGTATGATGATGAGACCTAACAAGATAATTAATTGGTTGCCAATTACGCGAAAATCCCTCAAAAAATATTAAGCGATTTTCCTTCCGTTGAGTGATTCTTTCTCAAGATCCGAAATTGCATTGGTTTGTTGGCCAAAGTCAAGACATTTGTCAATTGAGGATGTGTTTGAATCATGAGAGTTTTGTTCCATATCGGTGTCTTGTCCAAGTTGTGATTTGTTGGCCAAAGTCAAGATCACTTCTTGTCCATCGACTTGATTACGAAACTTTCCATGTCAATGGGTCCCGCTTAACTGGAATCATTAAGTTTGTTGTGCCAAAGCCAAGACTTAGTTGATTCAGAGGAAATGGTTAGGAAAATGTATTGGATACATTGACATATGTATTAGATATATATGTTTCGGACTTGGATGTCCACCTACCGGATCTAGGAATTGGATGGGATCCAATTGATCTTCGAGATCTACCTAGTTAAATATCATACAACTTGTTGGCCAAAGTCAAGGTTGTGTGTTATTTAACGGGATCCTAGCCCACTAGGAAATTGGATTTCCCGAGTACTCGACAGAGGGTTAGAGACTTGTAGAAAATAGTGGGAGGCTAGTATTGAATTTGCAATTTCATTCAGATACTTAGCTTTACGCGCTTACAAAATTTATTTCGTCAATATTTTAACATTAGTTGGACTAATAAAATGTTATTTTTCTTGTAACAGTTTGACTGTACCTATATATTGTTAACTAGATAGTTGGACTATCGTAGTTAAGATGGCAAACAAAGGAAATGTCCGAGACATAATCATGGTGATAATGTATTTAAGGGCACGAACTTTGCTGACTGGGAAATGAACCTGAGGATAGTCCTTGGGGCAGAGAGGCTGTTGTACACCATACAGAGACCTCTTGGGCCGAGGCCCACTGAGCCACTTGAGCTGGAGTTATGGAGAACTCATAGCAATGATTGTGATACAACTCAGTCGATCATGCTTGCTTCCATGACTCAACACTTTCGTCGCCAGAATAGGGACTTGGATCCTTATAATATGATGGCTAGACTAAAGGATCTTCACCGCACTAATAAGCGCATGGATATCGCCTGGTTGGTCGGTTGGTAATTAATTATAATTTGACTTAATCAGGATACCGCCTATATGCTGGTTGGTAATTATCACGCAAGTTAATATATTATATTAAGGAGATATCTAAAATAGTAGTAATAAAAGTGGATCCTCTAACCCCCATCATTTTCTTTTATTGTACTTTTACTTTATTTACTTTCAATAATTTACTTTTCAGCAATTTACTTTTCAGCAATTTACTTTTCATCAATTTACTTTTCAGCAATTTACTTTATGTCTTTTATTTTATTTAAGTTTTTACCAGCCGTAGTTATGTGTCATAACTAAGTTAATTATCTGGGGTTGTGATGAAGTCCAATATCAACGGTTTATAAGTGGTTAAATTACAGTTTGGGTAATATAAATGTTTATTTATTGAGCCTTAAACCTAATACTTTTTATTAACTGGCCATTAATAAAATTGAACTGGTAAACTTAAAAATGAACTTGGAAAAGAGATTTTAGGTTAAAGACCTTAGACTCAATAGCCCATGATATTCCTTGAGGATAGATAACCCTTTAATAGATTTCCTTACAGGATAAGAATATACCTGTCGGGTGGGGGTAGCCATAATTGGAACTTAATCTTAATGAATTCAGATAACTTGGTTAATATAGGAATATGATTAATTGGGTTATACTGGGTATTTGTATTTGACCATCGGAAGAGGCTTTTACATAATTTTGTGTTCCAGGTTAATAAACCAATATATTACACAACCGTAAGATAACCACTTCATCTTTAAAAATGATATTGGAAGGATTCACAACCCTGGATAGTTTTAAAATTGAATTTTCTTAAAAACTACTTTCAAGTAATTTTATTTACTTGTTTTAAGTTTTAAAGTCACCACCCAATCAAACAATCAATCCATTAGATACTTGTAAATATTTAACTTCATAAATTGATAACAAAAGGTTTTAAGTCCTCGTGGGATCGATACTTTTTATATTACTTGAACGATACATGCGCTTGCGTTATACACGTGTGAAAACGCCGGCAAGAGCCTCCATTATAATCTCTCTACATAGACGATCCCGAATCAAGGTCACCATAAAAATATAGAATGGACCGCAACTATAGATAAACCACAAAGAAAGTACCCGCTTTGTTTGCTCTTTATGGACTATTTAAGATTGTTGGTTAATTCTAAGGTCCCAAGATCAAATCAAGACATGAAATAATGCGTGAATACATCAACGGAGGTAGCGGAATACTCACATTGATCGGTTATGTCGATTTGAAGACGAATCAAGGCCAAAAACGTACTGCCCTGCTCATGCCACTGCAACCAGTCCATGCTCACTGTCTTGGCAGTTTCGGGTCTCAAAACGAAGCTCCAAACTCCGTCGGATGAGTCCCGCCTCATGGGTGAACCTCCCTACCACCTTCGCAAGACTCGTAGTGTGCTAGCACTTGCAGTTTTCACCATGAAAACCCAACCCTGCTTCCCTAAAGTCACGCCCAAACTGGTTCAAAACCAGTGAAGAATGGCCACCATTGCCGTGAGAGGAAGAGAGAATTTTGAGAGAGATTGAATTGTGTTGTATTAAAATGATTTACCAAAAATCAATTTATTTTATGCCATAATATTTATTAAATTAATAATAAAATTATGACACAAAACATGCAAATGGCTTGTGTGTCAAACACTCAAACTCCATGCAATGACATTGAGTGCAATGTACAAAATCTACATGCAAAGCATTAGAATGACATGTGTCATGTGGGCCCCACACGTTTCCAAATGAAAGTGGGCCCACGTGCACTCACGAGTTCGGGTTCGATATTTCCGAAATACCGAGCTTACGTCGCGACGTTAATTCAATCGAATTTAAAATAAATATTGCGCCTGGCGAAATTATATTTACGTCGCTAACGAATTAATTCTAAATTAACTCGTTTGCCCGAATTAAAATCTAATTTTAATTCCGCGTCGAAATCTAATTTCGTCTAATATATCGAATATATTAATTCATCGATCAATTCCAAATTAATCGTTAATCTCTCTCTAGACGATATTTTATCCTAGATAAAAATCTCCGTAATTAATCCTAGATTACTTTCTCTCTCTTCTATTATAATCCCAGATTATTCAAGAGTGCGAGTTGTGCGTCATCGGTGGATTATCGGGAAGCGACCCTGAGATCCCCGGATAATCTGCAGTAAATACGGTCGTCGGAGTATCCGAATCACGTACGTACCAAGTACTACGTTCTACCGATTTACGAGACAAGGTCGACTCCTAGCAAAGCACCAAGTCTACCCAATTCTCCGGACATATCCATTTAAGAATATTAAGATCTGTATCAAGCGTAGTATACTAATGTATTGTGCATATCGGCCCAGTATCGGATAATCACGTGCTAGGGCTGGGGCTGGATAAGGTCTGCCCCGTCCGAAACACATATCGGATGTCTGGTAACTAGTCTCTATAATCGGATATTCATGACCTGGTCATAATATCACGATTGGATGCGCATCACTTTAAGAGCACTAATACCGTATCCTGCGTGACATCATCTCCAATATGACTGAAGTGATACTTCCGTCTTGACATCACACCCAATACTCTACGATTCTCTGATAAACCCAGAAGAGGTGAACACAGAACCAGTTAAGATCCCCCACCACCAAAACCAAAGTTTACCGATTGTCGTAAGTATTAGTGATGTAAGTCTCAGGTTAAGACTATACACACCTACCTTGATTTCGGCCTCCCATAGACACCTAGTCATAATACCAATGGGATTCCGAAGGGTCTATCCAGAGCGAAGCTGTTTCCCGTACCATCGGTGAAACACGACCTCCTATCGCACTTGCACAAGTATCCAATACTTATATATATGAGAACTATGCCGTTGTGCCCTCACAATGCGCACAAGTGCAATACTAGCCTATTCCGCATTATCGATGTCCAATCTCGATAATACTACGGCTAGGGATATTTAATGATTAATCCTTTGTGGACTGATACTGTCTCATATCATCTCAATCCAGGAACTAATCATAGGGACCTCTCTTCATTTATATATCTATGGTGATCTAATCACAAATGATGAGAGTGCAATTTCCTTATTACATAGTTAATTTGCTACAACAACACAATGATCTGTGCAAATAGTGACGCTATGGGTCATATTATCCAACAAAGATTACTAACTTCTGACTTAAATCCTCTTGTGTATGACACTCATACACTAAGTCTGAAGGCACATAAGTAATCTATGGTATTCAAGATAATTTATAATATGTGAAATTTAAACAAACACTTTGATAAATGAATCATGCATCATTTTATTTCAAAACATATAAAGCCGTTTGTATTACATGTAGCTCTAGGGCATACATCCCAACAATCTCCCACTTGCACTAGAGTAAATGGGACATGTCACATAATCCTAGACCATCTAGGTGACCTTCAAACAATTTAGCCGACAAGGTCTTTGTAAACGGATTTGCCAGGTTCCTATGAATTTCCTCTCTATATGATTTCCCTTCTGGCTTATTGGTTCTTTGAATTTGCCACCGCACCACTATTATGGCAATAAAGTATGAGTGGTTTATCCATATCCGGAATAACTTCCAGATCTGCCAAGAATTTATGGAGTCAGACTGCTTCCTTAGCTGCTTCACAAGCTGCTACATACTAGATGTTGGAGTCAGCAATGCAAGATTCCTTTACACTCCTTCATGTTATAGCCCCACCACCTAGCGTAAACACTGATCTAGATGTTGATTTCCTAGAATCGACATCTGTCTGAAAATCAGAGTCCATATATCCTCTTAGGATCATATCCTCACCGAAATATACAAGCATATAATTTCACGTTCTCTTATAATACTTGAGAATGTGTTTCACAGCCACATAATGTTCTAATCCTGGGTTGGACTGAAACCTACTGACTACTCCCACTGCAAAACAGATGTCCGGTCTCATGCATAGCATGGCATACATGAGACTACAAAACTGCTGAGGCATATGAGATACGTCTTATTTCCTCAACATCTTGAGGTGTCTTAGGAGACTGTTCCTTTGACAAATGAATTCCATACCGATAAGGCAGATTTCCTTTCTTGGAATTCTGCATCCCAAATCGCACAACGATCTTGTCGATATATGATGTCTGAGACATAGCTAACAGTCATTTCTTGTGATCCCAAAGTATCTGAATCCCAAGAACATAACTAGCCTCTCCTAAATCTTTCATTTTGAATTGGTTAGCTAGCCAGGTTTTCATGTCCGGTAATATCTTTACATCATTCCCAATGAGTAAAATATCATCGACGTATAAAATAAGAAAAACTACCTTCCCGTCAATGACGCGGTTGTATACACAAGACTCATCAACATTCTGCTCAAAGTCATAAGACTTGATCGTGGTATCAAATCTTATATTCCAAGATTGAGATGCTTGCTTAAGTCCATAAATGGACATTTGCAGCTTTCAAACCTTTTGCTATTGACCTTGGGCTATGAACCCATTTGGTTGTACCATATAGATACTCTCATCACGATTTCCATTCAAGAATGCAGTTGTGACATCCATTTTCCAAATCTCACAGTCATAATATGCGGCAATGGACAAAAGTGTGCGGATGGATTTAGCATGGCTACTGGCGAGAAAGTTTCCTCATAGTCAACTCTCTCTTTCTAGGTATAACCTTTGGCCACTAGCCTAGCCTTGAAGGTCTGTACCTTCCCATCTGCTCCCCTCTTCCTCTTGTAGATCCAATTGAGACCTATGGGTTTCACCCCATTAGGTTGGTCTACAAGTTACCAGACTGAGTTAGAGTACCTAGACTCCATCTCTAGGTTCATGGCTTTGTGCCATTCCTCTTTATCAAAATCATCCATTGTACTATGTTAATGGATCATCTATACCATCGCTGGATGCGACAACTTATACCTCTCCAACTCCAAGATAGCGACCAGGTTGTCGTACAACCCTCCCATTACGTCTAGGTGGTAGATCATTCTGATGAGCTTACATCAGATGCTCATATGTCGAAGGTGCTATGTATTTGTCAACTGTTGTTGATGATGGTGTGCTGGTCGAACCAGCAAGTAACTTTTCGAGTAACACTTTACTTCGAGGTTTGAACTCCCTCATATAGTCCTCCTCTAGAAACCTATCATTTTTCGATACAAACACTTTGTTATCTTAAAGGCTATAGAAGAATCCAACCCTAGTCTCTTTAGGATAGCCTACAAATAGGCACACCTGAGTACATGTGTTGGACGCCCCCACATGCAGAAATGTTGTAAACTAGTTTTACGACCACTTCACAACTCTAAAGGAGTCTTAGGAACAGACTTAGATGGAACTACATTAAGGATATGCATTGCATTTTGTAGTGCATATCCCTAGAACGAACTAGGTAGTGAGCTATAACTAACATAGATCTCATCATGTATAGTTGGGTCTGATTTCTCCTTTCTGGAATACGATTTTGCTGTGGTGTTCCAGGCGCTGTGAGCTGGGATATTATCCTATGCTCAACCAAGAATTCCTCGAAATCTCTGTCAAGGTATTCTCCTTCATAATTTGATCGTAGAGTTTTGATTATTTTACCTGATTGGTTCTCAACCTCAGCACAATACTCTTTGAACTTTTCAAAAGTATATGAGTTGTGCTACATTAGGTAAACATACCCATATCTTGAATAATCATCAATAAATATGACGAAGTATTGATAACCACCTCGGGCTCTTACATTCATCGGTCCGCAAATGTCCGAATTTATAAGCTCAAGTGGTTGACTGGCTCTTATACCTTTTCCAGTAAAAGGTCTCTTGGTCATTTTTCCTTCTAAATAAGATTCACATACTAGTAAATTTATGAGCTTTAACTGGTTTAAGGCTCTATTCTTTATCAATATATCTATCTGGTCAAGGCTGATATGACCAAGTCTAAGATGCCATAGATATGTGTCATCATGAGAAATCTTTTGCCGTTTAGTTTTAGGTTTATCAACCTTAAACATTTCAGTATTGAGCAGTGACTTATGTGTTAACGGTCTTAACACATACAAGTTATCTCCTAGTTTCCTCAGCATATAGGTAATCCATTTTTGAAATAATAACTATTATTATTAGATAAAATGATAACCATCATGCAATAGTTTTGAAACATAAATCAAATTTCCATAACAAAACAGGAACAAACACCATTTTGTTTAAATTCAAATAACTTTTATTTGAAAAATTGAAAACTGATAACTCCCACTGCTTTACTGAAACATCATCCCCTATCCCGACTCTCATAGTAAAGTTACCCGTCATCAAGGTCTTTACGTATATCAACTAGTTGTACCATTAGCCTTCCCAATGCTATTCTTCTGTATCTTTGCAGATTTTGAAGACTCGGCAACATTTGCCTCAGCACTAGTCTTACGATGATCCACAAGCATTAACTTGTAGTGGGTGAGCTCATTAAGCAGCTAGGTCAATGTAAAAGTCAACTTGTTCATAACATAGTTGCTTTTAAACTGCAGGAAACTCTTCGAAAGATTTTCCATTATCATGGTCACCTGGCTACGCTTGTCAATACGACCCCAATGAGTCTCGGTAGTGTTGAGATAGGTCATCATCCTTAATATGTGCTCTCAGTTTGATGTCCCTTCCTTCGTCCTAGCAGTCATCGCTGAGACCATGGCCTCATGGCGTTGACGCTCCGAAGTCTACCCGAACATGCCCTGCAATGACTCCATCATATGAGATGTTGAAGTTATAGGCTCATGCTTTGCATCAAGTGTAAGGGTTTTATGGCGAAAATCCGGTAACGCAGCGGAATAGTGGAAAATCAAAATTTTCCGATTTCAAAATTTTTCTTGAATTAATTAAATAAACTTATTTATTTAATTATTCAATTATCAAATTCTGAAAAATTACACAAGAGAACAAATTTCTTGGTAATTACCGAATTGCCATTGATCATTTTAGTCCAAAAATTGTCAATTACAATTTTGGATGATTCTAAATAATTTCTAAAATATTTTTCAACGTATCCAATGAATCAAAATCAGATTTCACACAAATCCCCAAATTTAAGCCTAATGCTGAGAGCACCCCAAAATTTTCAATTAATTGCAATTTGGTCCATTTTGTTCAAAACAAGCCAAGATCAAATCCAATCAACCAAAAATTTACATGCATCATATACACTCCATAACACATCACATATATGAAAAGCCCCAATTTTGGAATGGGTTATGAACCCTAATTTTTCAATTTCATCAAATTGACCAATTTTACCAAATCTTTAAAATCCAACACTTTAATCTATTCAATACTTCACCAAACAAGCCTCACACTTTGAAATAACTCTAGAAAAATTCTAGGTCACCAAGGAGTGGCTCAACAACGCTAGAATGACAACTTGATTTCTAAAGAATCAAAGTAAGCCTTTGAATCCATTTTAAGGTTACTTACATGCATCAATCTTTCATTCAAGTTCACAACCAAATAAACACAAACTATAAGAGTATAGTTAACATTAAAGCATCACAAATTGAAGCTAAGCATGTTAGAACCATTTTTCATGTTGAAAGAATTGAAAGAAAACTTACAAAACCTTAAGATTTCCAAGCTTTTTCTCTTTTCTTCAAACTTTTTCTCTCAACTACTTTTATGTTGTATTTGGTGTCTAATGAACTTATTGGAACCCTAAAAATAAAACAAAACAATTTATACTTGCTCAAATTTGCCCTTGGCCGAATGGTGGAGAAAAATAAACAAAATATCTAGATATTGTTTTTTTACTTTTGTTTCATTAAAGCTTTATCAACTTGTAAATGTGATCATTACTAATTTAATGAATAATCAACAAGTCAACAATTGCAACTAAAGCATTTCCATAAATATCACAACTTAAGATATTTATATTTTAATTAATTTAATCATTTAACAATTAAATAATTAAATAATTAGTTAAATACAAATATATTAAATATATGTATTATATTTACATTAAATATCAAATATATATATGTATGATATTAGTCAAATATCTCAATTTGACATTCAATAATGAGTATTGTAAAATCTATCATTAAATGCAAATACACAAAAATTAAGAAATGACTATTAGGTCCATTCACATGTATTTTGCGTTTAACCTTTAAACGACTTATAAATAATCAGTATTATTTATAAATGTTGCCCTAGTGCTCTACGAGTATATTTCATTAGTGAGACTCTCTAGATTCAAGCATATCCGTCACGAAATCCAATTTCGTGTCCATAATTTACACACCCATAAATTATGACGACCATAGATAAACTCGCTAAATCATACAGGTCGAGGTCATGTCATATGTTTAATTCCTCCGTCACAGGTATCCGGATATATCCCATATATATAGATGTAAACGTCAAATCTCTATAGGGACTATCACGTCGACGTCTCTATTAGCAATCTAAAAAAGATGACACTAAGAACTTATTTCTAAAGTGTACCACGAGCCCATGGTTTTTATCTGATTGCTAATCAATAATGGACTACCTATGCTCTGTACACAGAACTGACAGATCCTATCTCGACACACACAGGACACCCTGAGGATCTATCCACACCCAATGAACAGGCGGAGGTCTGATCTAAATAGATCAGTGACGTGACTGCCATCTAAGTGTGGAGGATGTCTCTTGTGCCCACAGTGGTATCTCAAGTCGAAGAATCACAAATGCTACTCAATCCGATAAGATTCTTATTGACGTTGGTGTACCATCCATTAAGAATCTTCGGTGAGTCGTTCAATGTCTATCCGCAATAAATACCTACACGTCTATTCGAGTCCCAAATACTCATGGTTCATTGAGAAACCATTGGAATCATATATTCCAGTATACGACATGTACCGGTCTCAACCGATTTACTTTACTGACCAAGTAATGTAAACCTTGACCAGGAACTGTCTAAGAATGACAACGTTATGATACAACTCAATGTCAGTTGCAACGCTTTTGCAACAGTATCATGACTAACCATCCTAAGGTCTATTATGTCTTTACCATATTAAAAGATATATTATATTACAGAAATTGCTTGTATTATTCATAATAAAACATTTTACAATAATATTCTCAAAGAAATACAACCGGGAATTGGTGCTCTGAACACCAACCCCAACAAAATCTCCCACTTGCTCTAGTGCCAATATTGATTGTATCTAATACCCAACTGTTGAGTTTTTCTAAGGTCCCAAGATCAAATCAAGACATGAAAACATGCATGAATACATCAACGGAGGTAGCGGAATACTCACATTGATCGGTTATGTCGATTTGAAGACGAATCATGTCCAAAAACGCACTGCCTTTGTAAGCCCACTGCAGCAGTCCATGCTCACTGTCTTGGCAGTTTCGGGTCTCAAAACGAAGCTCCAAACTCCATCGGATGAGTCCCGCCTCATAGTCGAACCTCCCTACCACCTGACTTGTAAGTGTGCTAGCACTTGATTTCTCACCATGAGAAACCACTCTTGGCTTCCCTTTGTTCACGCCATTTCTGGTTCCAAACCAGTGAAGATTTTCTTCATTTGGGCGTGAGAGAAGAGAGAAATGAGAGAGAAGAAGTTTTGTGTTAAGTTAAAATGATTTACCAAAAATCAATTT
>SKCR01029245.1:0-55412 GCA_019454045.1 Zanthoxylum bungeanum
CAACACTGGATTCAAAGTCTATATCGACATAATCAATGGTATCATTTTAGCTAGACCTGGCCACGATTCTGGTTCAGAACCCTAACCGAATCGGAATTGAAACGGTTGAAATCAGAAAGTTTCGATTCCAATCGGAATAGGAACCAGATTTATTCAATTCGGTTAGGGATCACCCTTAGCCGAACCGAACAGAACCGGACGGCTCCAACGGTTCGAACCAGACCAATTGGAACCATTCGGTTCCACCGGTTCCACAGTTCCAACCGGAACCGAACGGTTAGATTAGAACCATTCTACCCCAACGACTAGTAGCCATCCTAAAATAAAAAAAATAAAAAAAATTTAGGGTAATTACTAAATTACCCTTAATAACATTAATAAAACTGGTAGTTTTAATGGCATTTTAGGTATCACAAAAATAATCCAAAAATATATAAAATGGGTCATTATTTATTTTTTCAACACACCAATTATCTCATTTCTCAATTTCTACAATTCTCTCATTCTCAATTCTCCCATCTTCAATTTTCAATTCTTAATTAATTCTCTAATTATTCAATATTTAAAAAATAAAATTGGCAAACTCATTTAAGGGTGGAAAAAAAGCCCGGATCCAGTCCGGCCCGTCCCAGGGGTAAAAAATCTCGGGCTGGGCCCGCAAAGTAGAGGTTCGGCTCAGGCTCGAGCCTGAGCCGGGCCTAGCACATTAAGCTCGTGCCCGGCCCGAGCTTAAAAACTATTATATATATTTATATTTATATATATAAATATTATATAATAAATTAAAAATATATTTCAATTTTTTATTAATAAAAAATCAGGCCGGATAAAGCCTGTCGCGAGCCTAGGCTCGAGTCGGGCCGGCGCCTAGGCCGGGCTTTTTTCGGGCCCGGGCCAAAAAAAATTTATCGGGCTCGGGTCGAGCATATCAAAGCCCAGGCTCGGCCTGGCCTATTACCACCCTTAAGCTCATGTGAGAAAATCATGTCTAATGTACCAACCCAATAGAGCAGTCAAAGTATTAGAACACGGAGAATAGAAGTTAAGGCTTGATACTCCAATATTTTCAAAATTCATTTTCATTTAGTCGATATTAAAAATGAAGTTTCAAGAGTAATATGCAACTATTGTGGTGTATCTTACAAATTTACTGGCAGCTATGACAATATGAACAAGCACTTGGATAGACATCATGTCATTGAATTTTGACTTGATAAAACGCAAACTCAAATGGGTAGGTACACATCATCTGGTAGAGGTACTAGTTCTTTAGATTTATTTAATGTGTTGATGCTAAAAATAGAGAAGAATTTGCTAAATTTACATGTATGACATATCTTTTTTAAGTTTTGGTGAAAATTACTTTTCCTAATTACGTTCAAATTGTTTTAAATTATGTTGCTTATAAATGAAATATTTAAAGATATTAAAAGTCGTCTTTCTTTTTGTTCTGATATTTGGAATGAACATTGGCAAACACACTCATACATGGGTGTGACTTGTCATTGGATTGATGCATAATGGAACTTGCAAAAGTGACTTATTACATTTAGAGTTTTTGATGACCAACATACTGTACAAAATATTTATAGAATAATAAAAGTAATTTTTGATTAATATGGTTTATTAGATAAAATTTTAATAATTGATTTTGACAATGCATCTGTAAATACTACATCAATTAGAGATTTAAAGGAAATATGTCAACCAAATTTGGGGGGTTGATTTTTTCTTGTTCGTTGCAAATATCATGTCCTTAATTTATGTGTTCAAGATGGTCTAACTTTTTTAAAACCTTACATTGATCTTATTAAGACGACATTTAATTATATTTGGTCATATTTTCATGTTAGGAGAGAATGGACCAAGTTTTGTAAATTAAATAGTGTTAAATCGGTGAAATTATCACGAGATGTTCCAACACGTTGGAATTCAACTTATTTTCTTTTATGTCAAGTTTTCCAATACAAAGATGTATTATGTAGTTTTTTTCCCAACATGTTCAACATATCATACTTTTACCTAGTCAATGGGATATTTGTGAAAAAAATTTAGAAATTTTAAAAGTTTTTAATGATGTTATAAATATTTTAGCGGAGTTTATTATCCTGTAACACAATTATTTCTTGTTGAAAGTTTGAATATTGTTTGTACTCTATCTGAGCATACTGAAAGTTCTGATCCTAATGATATTATTTTAATTGAAGCTATTACTGTTATGAAACGAAAATGGTTGAATTATTTTAACGACATTCCATTACTTTATCTTATTGCGATGGTTTGGATCCTAGATTTAAATTAGAAGGTTCTAATAGTGTCTTACAAGCTTACTATGAATATTTAGAAATAACTATTGAAATTAATATTACTAGAATAATACATAGAATAAAAATTGATTTAATAGATTTATTTAATGATTATATTAGTAGATATAACTTACAATAAGTAGGACAATCTAGTATTAGCGAACCTGTAATACATTTAAGACTTAGCGTAGTTGATCACTGGTTACTACAACGAAATAAAAAACATAGGGATAATACGACTAACAATCCAGAATTAGATAATTATTTATCTACAAATTTCGAGTTTCCTACTAAAAGTTTAGTGCGTAAAAATTTCCAAGTACTTGACTAATGGAACTAACATCAAAATTTATTTCTTGTATTATCAATTATAGCTAAAGAGGAGCTGGCAGCACTTGTTTCCACTATTGCAGTTGAGCAAGTCTTCAGCTTATGAGGCAATATTTTGGAAGCGAGACAGTCTTTATTACATCCAAGCACTTTAGAAGCAACAACATGTGTGGATGATTGGACCCGAGCTGATCAGAGGCAATAAGAAGATGTCATCGATGACTTTGAAGACTTGTTCGACAATGCATCTGTAAGTGCAAGCGGAATGGGAGCTGAATGATCAACAAACTCTAATAATGATGATGATTGATCAGTAAATAATTGTAAATTATAATGGGGAACTATCTTTAAAATGTAATGGAACTATGTTAGCTTTGATTCCTCTTACCCTTGAAGGATAAGTTGGCAACTTAAGTTTTTAAAAATTTAAGTTCAAGCTCTTTTAGTTTATTTTTAATTAGATGTAATCTAAATTCAAATTCATAATTTAAATAAATTTTTTAATCTCATTTTTTAAAATCATTATTGAAATTAAAAAAAAATGATAGGGAACCGGAACCGTCCGATTCGATTCTGATTTCACACTTGTGGAACCAGGAACCGGACCGGTGGTCAGGTCTATTAGCCCCTAGTATTTTCATTATCCTAAATAAAGATTGATTTATTCTTTTTTTATAAAATATTTACAAATTACTTTTTTAACATATAAATGTAACTAAACTTAATTAGATAGGGTATTACTTAAAAGAAAAATATATAGTGGGTATTTCAAAGATTTTGTTAGAAATTGAATTACGGATATAATTGGAAAATGTGAAAATTCTAATTTTATATATAAAATAAATGATAAACCGTAAGGATATTATAGATATTTCCTATGCTAGACCATGTTATAGCCCGGTCTAGCCACCAAATGGATCTGCCTCTAGTCTAATTATTGCTTCTCCCTATATTAAAACAAATAATAAAATAAGGTTTTAACGAGGATGATACCTATCGATTCTTATATCTCCTTAGTGTATGTCCTATAAGGTTTTGAGGTTAGCGCGGAAGTATTCATGTGACTGTAATTTAAAAGTTTCTTTCAAAATTATTTTAAGGATCGTGGTTATATTGTTATTGATATAAATAAATATACTAATAAATTTATCTCTATTAATTTAAAAATACATGCAATTAATTTTATTCATCACTATAAATAAAATTCAACAATAATAAAACATACCTTAATGTGTTTAATAATTCTTGAGTTTTCTTGAATTTCCTTCTTGAATTTTCCCTCGTAGTAGTACATCAAGAGTTGCACCTCTAATTGGCAAACTAGAATTTATCTACGAACAAATTGCTCCCACTTTTGAGAATTAAGAAACTCATTTTCTTTCTTAGATGTTGAAATTTTAGATCGAAGATCATAGAAATAATTTCTCTGAAACAATCCTATAACAAACTAGAGAGAGAAAAAGAGAGAGACCAAAAATTCAGCCAAGGAGGAATTGCACTTTCCTTGGCCAAAACTTGCCTTTATTTATAGTGATATGATTGTCTTAATTGTATCTCAATACAACAAAGATAATCTAAGATCTCTCCAAATCAGATTCGGTCTCTTTAAGAATCAGTCCCAAATAATAATTAGGAAACTTCAACAAAATAAGAATTCCTCATTCAATAAAACTTTCCTATTTAATCTATATTATGACTCTAATTAATTAGGGTGCTAGCCCACTAAAATAAGGCTCAATAGACTAAATATTATTTTGGCCCAATAATAAATTAATTATTAATTAATTTTAACTTTACTTAATTTTAATTAACTATTAATTAAAATGATATTTATTTAATTTATTTAATATAAATATCAAATATTTATTTAAACAATTTAATCTAATTTTATATTTAGAATTTATTAATCAAATTAATATTTCTAAAATATTCCAAATGTCATAATCTTAGCAGGAAATCATATTTTAATTGAAAATCTAATTTTCATATTAATTGCAAAAATAATCATTTATTAATTTTTAAAAAATATTCTTGAATTTGTATCATAGATGAGAACTATATTTGTGTGATTGTCCTAGGTTCAATATCGAGTAACAGATGAATAATATTAACTTTTTAATATTTCATGTCTATGATATCCCACCAACTATGAGTAAATGCCTAGCAGCATGCCATGACCCCTAGTCAATGAACGAAGTGGGAAAATATATGAACCTGTTAAAATACACTTTGAGTATGTCATCTCATTCCTTCTGATATTTATGCTCCTTATCGTGTTAGGGATCATGGTTAGGTCAAATCCTTACTACTCGATATATTTCAAAACTCGATCTCATGATTTTGATATCTCTACGATATCGACTATTTTGGCCAAATACTTGTTTCCAAATCTTTGATTTTCTATAGAACATCTCTAGTTTTTATTATCAAAACTATCAGATCCCTTCTTGAAGCATATATAACTTCTTACGTTAGTAGCTCAAGACTATCTAGTATTTATTCAAAGGAAATGGCTGGTCAAATGATGATACACTAGTGAACCATGAGTACTATCGCACAAGTCAATATGTGATCTCAAGTTAGAGGATATAACGAAACTAATGTATTATTACGAAGATAAATGATCTTAGATAATATTACAATGTGATCTAGTTCTTTTGTGGTCGTGTTCGATATTCCGTTCTTTTGTGGTCGTTTGTGTCATTATGATATGAGACTCATCATTCATTCTATTAACATCAAATGTTTATCTAGGCTACACACAACAATAATATCGAGTAATATATTATTGTCATGTAGGGGTGAGCACCGGTTCCGGTTCTACCCGGAACCGGTTGGAACCGGACCGATTTTCTGGGTTTGGAACCGGAACCGATTGTAATCGGGTAGGTTCCGGTTCTAAAAATAAAGGAACCGATTTTATCCAGGTAGGTTCCGGTTCCAAAATGGTCGGAACCGGAACCGGACCATGGAACCGGAACCGGAACCGCATTTGAGATCAGGATTAAATACCCAATTTTTACCCATTTTTAATACCTGTAGCAGCAGATTGTTTGATCTCCTGTTTGCGTCATTTGTTTTGATTAAAAAAATGGGATTCTTGTGTAGGATTATGTTTTTATGGATAAATTGAAGGAAACAGAGCAATGGTTCTTGCTGTTATTATTATTATATTATTATTATTATTATTATTATTATTATTATTATTATTATTTGTTTTGTCTAATATATAAACACAACTCTTTCAACGCAGATTACTTGTACCAATTCCAAGAGCAAAAGCCCTTCAAGATCAAAGATCAAGAATTAGTCTGAGGCCTTTTCTTTTGCTTTTATTTATGTTTACTGCTTGTTCTATATGAGCAACAAGGATGATCATCAACCCAATAAATAAACAACTTTATTCTGCCTCAACAAATAGATGCCACTGGCAATAAGATTAAATGCATGGCTTGCAATGCATGATCATTTGTATACTTTGTTAATATATTTCAAGTTTATTGATCTGAAAATGTTATATTAATAGGGTAATTCGGAACCGGACCGGAACCGAATAATAGGGTACCCTATTTAATTGGGTAGGTTCCGGTTCCACTTAGTTAGGAACCGATTTTTTTCGGGTAGGTTCCGGTTACATGCGGAACCGGAACCGAAACCGGTTTTGCTCACCCCTATTGTCGTGTATAATAACCACATTTTACCAAGAACTTGATTTAAGACTTATTCGTGTAAATATCGTTGACTCTCATAATCACAAACTTCATTTGGATTAATGATATTCATCTGTCATAATGTGTTGAGATATCCACATATAATATAGATGTAACGATGTATAGAAAACAAATGCATTTAACTATATTTCAAAATATTACGCCTTAAACCATGACTTCCACAACATGTTTAGGACATATACTCTAACATGTCCTATGTCTTTATTTCTGTATTATTTTGAATTCTTTTGATTATTTTAGTAATAATACTTACTCAATGATTTCTGCATATGATTTGGCTTGTTTAGGGGTAACAAAAGTATGCCCTAGCTTCAGCGAGATCATTTATTCAAAAATAATAATAATAAAATATAATGTGAACTTATTATTAGAATATCCCTTACTTTCTTTCTTATTATTAAAATATTTTAACTTTGCTTTTTACTGCATCAAAGCTTGGCCAATGCTCTTTAACTTTCTTTTTTTCATCTCTTCTAGATTTCTTCTTTTGTATCTTCTGTTTTTATTTTGAGAGATTAAATTTGAACACAATGTGAGTCAATTTTGATTCTTTTTTCCTATTACATTATTATTTGATTGATATAAATTAATTTCTTTATTTTTGTGAAGTTTGTGTATAATTTTACTAAATTGAGCTCATTAATTCTATAAATAAGAGTGTCAATGTGTGTATTTTACTTTTTAGTTGTACTGTTTGATTATAGTTTTGAAGAAATTTCTCTCTTCCTAGGAAAATTTTCAAAGCAAAGTTTGCTTTATTATGATTGTACACATACAAGAGTTTTTGAAGGTTTTTCTCTAGTATATACTATATATTTGACAACTATTTCAACTCCTCCCGCCATCTGCCTCCTCCCATTTATTGTCTCCTCTCATTCATTAATGCTGAATAACCATTCAATCAGTTACGATTACGATTCCGATTCCGATTCTAACTGTTCTTCTTATTTTTTTCATTTTTTCCTTTAAATACAATAATTTATTATGACTCCAAACCGTTTCTCTCATTTCTTCATTTTTTCCATTAAATGAAAATCCTTTCTCACATTTCTTCATTTTTTCCATTAAATTATTAGTGGGTTGCATTCTCTTATTTCTTCATTTTTCCCATTAACTAATTAGTGGGTCTCCCATTTCTGGTCGTACAATTCATTTCTCATTTTTTCCATTAAATTATTAGAATTGAATTGTATCATCTCTATAAGTTCTTGTAATATCCAGCTAGCACCAATTTAGATGAAACCTTCTAAGATTATTATCATCATTATCAAAAAGGAGATCACCACCTTTTGACAATAGTGCAAACCACCAAAATAGTTTTAGGTGTATTTATTGAGTGGTTGCAATAGTGAGCTTGAGTTTCACTATAAATTGAGAGCACAAAATCATCCCCAACAAGAAGCTCTAAAGAAGATAGTGTAAGCTTCAAGACAAGAAAGCTTAGAGAGATTTTTTGTAAAGTTTAAACACTTATAATTTATTTTCTTGTAGTAATAGAATTCGATTTTTCCTCATAAACACTCTTCAGTAATAAGAGAATCACAACAAGTGGTATTAGTAGTTTTGTTTATATATTTGGGATCCCAAAGATGAAGAACGAAACTCGGTTCGAAAAATTCGGGTTTTGGGAAAGTTCTAAAAATAAATTTAAAGCACACCATCAGCTTGTTCATGTCGAGACGAACACAATGGTATTTTCCAGCGACCAGACGGAGGCCGGACGAATACGAACGCACTGCACACGCCACACAGAAGCAGTTCCACCCGCCCACACACGCACACGCGCCGTCACGTGCTCCAGAGGTTGAATACGACACATGCGCAGACATGTCATAAGTTCTGGTAAAGTTATCAGCAACGTTAGCGACATGTCAGTAATTCTGGTACAATAGCCACATCAGCTGTTCTGGTACAGTCATCACATAGGTTAGCAATTCCAGCAGAGTCAGCTGACACGTAGTCACCACGTCATCAAATCCAGTACAGTCATCAGACACATCATCATTTCTAGTACAGTCAGCTGCTACATCAGCGTATCCGGTCCAATCACCGCCACGCCATATTGTCCCGTACAGTCATCTGCCAGTTCAGCAATTCTTGTCCAGTCAGCAGCCACGCCATCTGCCACATGTCAGAAACGACAACATATATGATAAATTTCATTGGACCCCCTAATGTCTTTAAAATTTATATTTTAACCCCATAAGTTTTATAAATTTATAAATCGACCCATGTGTCGGATTTGGACTAACGAATAGTCAAATCAACTATTTTTGACCATTTTGGACGTAACAGTGATCTCTGATTTTTGAAAATCAGCCCTGCTTTTTTTTCTATTTCATTTTAAACTTTAAACTTAAAATGGAAATAGAAGATTAATCTTCTGGTGCGATGATCAAGCTGACAGATACCAATTACTCCATCTGGAGACCTCAGATGATAGATTATTTTCACTGTAAAGATCTGTTTGATATGATCAAAGTGAAGAAAGTGAGATCAGATTCTATTTAATAGAGTGACTGGAATGCACTCAACAACATAACTTTAGGTCAGATTAGGCAGTGCGGCCACAGTGTCTTCCACCACGTAGCATGGACACTGATGCTTACAAAATATGGATAAACTAAAAGACATGTACCAGGCCAAAACAGCTCGGAATAAAGCCCTGTTAATGAGGTGTTTGGTGAATTTAAAGCTACGGACTAGAACTTCCATTGCAGAACACACCAATGAGTTCAATAGCCTATGAATTAGCTGTCTGCAGTAGACATACAGCTGGGAGATGAAGTACAAGCCCTCTTACTATTTAGTTCTCTTCCTGATAGCTGAGAGACAAACTTATTCTATCTATGGTAAAAGATGTCATGTCGAATGAAGAGTTCATGAGAAAAGATGTTGGCTCAAAACAGACAGAAGCCTTCATCACGGAGACTCGAGGAAGACATCGAGGAAGAGAATGAGGGAGAAGCAGAAGCATAACTAGAGGTAGATCCTCATATGGAATGATGTCTATCTATAAGTGTTACCATTGTGGCATAGAAGGTTATTTAAAGAAGAATTGCCGAAAACTACAATGAGAGCATGGCCAAGGCAATCACCAGCCAAAGAATAACGAAGAAGAGACACTAGTAGTTGTCCAAGTAGATATAGCCATATGCTCCATGCAGGAAGAGACATGCCTTCACACCACAACCCAAGATGTTCAGTGGGTGGTTGATACTGCAGCATCCTACCACGTCACTACTCATAGATATTTCTTCACAATATACAAAGTATAAGACTTTGGTTCAGTGAATATGGGAAATATTAATTCCTCTGAGATAGTAGGAATGGCTGATATTTAGTTCCTGTATTCACACATGGGAAAAGTCGGGGACAATCGTTAGAGCATGTTGGAGTTTATTTTCCAGTTCCCGTA
The DNA here is from genome assembly GCA_019454045.1 of Zanthoxylum bungeanum. Classification (NCBI taxonomy): domain Eukaryota; kingdom Viridiplantae; phylum Streptophyta; class Magnoliopsida; order Sapindales; family Rutaceae; genus Zanthoxylum; species Zanthoxylum bungeanum. The sequence goes on from SKCR01029245.1 coordinate 9,786, forward strand.
TTCGCACATGGGCAATTGTATGTAGTCGTATCTCACATCACAAGTAGAAAAGGGTCTTAAATTCCTTATAACTGATGAATGCAACCGTGACCAAGCAGAGAATTTAAATATTGTATTTAAGGAAGCATTTTCAGGGGTTGTATAATTTCAAATAATGGACATGGTAATAAGTTTCTCTTTACTTTCACATATTGTAGATATTAATGTTTTTTCCATTAGCATAAAGATGTGGCCAATGGGTAACATATAATCTCTAATTAAAATTGGATTAGAAAGTTTGTTTGTTTCCTCTAAATATGGTGTCAATAATCAATTAATTGTTAATAGTTTCTGTTTTTTTGTTTTTTCCTCCTTTTTTTGTTTTACACGTGACCTGCATTATCAAACATTCATTACTAATCCTGAAAATCCTTTCAGACAGTTAATAGACCTTGAAAGTAGTGTCTGATTCTGAACACTGCTACTCTAATATTATTTCAGGTTTTGAATGCATCTTTCATGATCCTGAACCCCGAACACCATGTCAAACCCTAATCAAACTCTTCATATCCTGAATGCGCTTTGGAATCACTTCAGATCCACTTCAGGCCCTGAGTTCTCTTCAGACCTTAAAACTCTTCAAGCTCTGAATTGCTAAATTCAGACCATGATCACCGATTCAAGCTATGAGTTACCTCTTTATATATCGAACCCTACTTAATAACCTGAACACCACGTCGGACTCACCATGTCAGATTTTGGATGCCAATTCAGACCATGAATACATCCCTCTTCAGACCCTGAAAGCCATTCCAAACCATGAACACACCCTTCAGGTCCTGAACCCCAATTCAAACTCGTAGACCAAATTCATACCCTGAGTCCATTCAAGCCATGAACACCAGACCAGAACCTCGACCACTAAGCAAATAATATCCCAGACCTGAATCATCGTATCTTCAAGCTCCAAGTCTTTAACCTGATAAGATCAAGAAATGTCAATTCAATACCTACTTCAAGCACGGACTTGAAATAAAAAACAGTTTACATGACATATCTGATCTAGACTTATACTGTATACTGATCTTAATCTTAAAGCATTTTAGTTTTCCAGGTTTGGTTTCACGTTTTATAGGTTGTTAAATGACTATTAAGGCATAGCTTTAAATAGCCATTAGTTAGCTATTAAGGATATCTTGGTCATTTTATGGCCATTAAGGTTTTGTTTATTTGTACTATATAAACTTTTTTCTTATTAATGAAAGATAAATCACCCATTTTCGAATTTACCTTCATCTTGAAAGCTTGGCTATGTCAAAAATTACTTAAGGGAGAGATTCCCTTATTTCATGCAATCGACTTATATAAGGCGTGGCAACCTTAGTGGCGTATCCCAGCTAGCAGAACACTACAAGGAATCATCTTAAGGGTTCTCAAAGACAAGTTTTTTGTAGGTCTTCTTTGTGGCATTGGAAGAGTTTTCTTCCTATAAAATCAAATTCGCGGTGCTTGGGGTTCTATCTGTTGCGAGGGGTTTGCTTGGCCTAACCATCCAAATGAGTTCCGAGTCATTTGGTATCAGAGCTTAGGGTTCCAATGTCTGATTTTTTTTTATCTTTATTTTGCATTTTTGATTTTGTCTTTATTGTGTTTGTTGGTCATCAAGATACTTGTTCATCTTGATTCTTGGTTTTTGTTGTTTTGGATTTTGTAACCTAAGTTTGAGCCATTGTTATTTCTGGTTGTTTCTTGTTGATTTATGATCAGTATAACATGGTTAACATTCTTTCCTTGAGTGTTTTTGATTGATCATGAGTATTTCTTTGAGATAAGCTTTGGCACTAATGTCAAATTTGGGGCTTTTGTGTTCTTTGTTTAAATCATTTGTTTAGTTATTGATTTCATGTTATTAAATATTGATTACCAATCTTAGAAAATTATTTGTGTCAAAAAAAAAAGGAAAAAATGTAGAAGGTAGGATTTGGATGTAATGATTTGAACACTTTCAAAAGTGATTGGCAAGCTATCATGAGTGATCATAGAAGATCTTATGAGAAATGGAAAAAGATAGTTGAATTTGCTATGAATAAAGAGAGTTCACAATAGCCAAAAGCTATTGAGGCTGTGTGGAATGACTTGAAGAGCACTAATGATGTAGAGTGAATGGCAGGTGAAAACACTTGTGAGGCCGAGAGTTATGAGTGTGTTGCTGTGAGTAACATGGTAAGTGGAAATGCTTGTGAGACAGTGGTCATTGAGAGAGTAAACACTTGTGAAGTTGTGTGCTTTGAGGTTGAAAAACATAGTGAAGCTGAGCATGTGTGTGAGGTCTTTGCAAGTAAGGTGAGATAGTGGTCATGGGTGATGATGAAGGCGTGAGAGCGAGTGAAAATAAAGTGGATGTGATAGTGAAGTTCTTACCTAAAATTTTTTCTACTGTTTATGTTTTTTATCTCAGGTGCACGTGGTCAATTATGATTCTTTTATGTTCTATTATCATTATCCAGTTGATATTATAATAACTATCTATGATTCGGGTTCAGATTCAAGAATGAATCCATTTGAAGAGGGGGAGAATATGATGATCCATATTACCCTTTAGAGAGTCCACAATGACAGAATTCAATTGGCCTTAATATTGGCTAATTTACATTCAATCTTCAAGTTCAAGACAATCTTTAAGCCCAAAGAATCAGATTCAAATGAAGGAGATGATGTAAGCCCAATATAGAAGTAGTTTTGACGAATTGAACTGAATCAAGTCTAACACCAAAAATTCGGCTAAGATAAGACTTAATGGGCTTAAGACACATGAATTGGGCTTTGTTTCAAGTTGCCCACGAAATTTGGAGCTTTTTGTGCAAATGGGACAACTTGAAACATTTTGGACAAAATTGCCACATTTGTTTACTTATTAGGCACCTTTGTTGGATTTTTGTGATTTTGTTGTTTTTCCTTTATTGACTTTTTTGGCAAAGTTTTTGATTAAGTCTTTATTACTTTAGACTTTTATGGTAAGTTGTCTAGGTTTTTAAATTATTATTAAAGGTATAGACTTTAAATAGCCAATAGTTAGCTATTAAGGATATTTTGATCATTTTACGTCCATTAGGGTTTCTTTCTTGGTACTATATAAACTATTTTCTTCTTAATGAAAGAAAAATGACATATTTTCGAATTTAGCTTCATCATGAAAGCTTGGCTATATTCAAAATTGCTTAAGGGATAGATTCTCCTTATTTCATACAATCGACTTATCTAAGGCGTGGCAACCTTAGTGGTGTCTCTGTGCTATCATAAAACTACAAGGAATTATCTTAAGGGTTCTTAAAGACAAGTACTTTATTGGTTTTCTTTGTGGCCTTGGAAGGGTTTTCTTCCAACAAAATCAAATTCACGGTGCTTGGGATTCTATCTGTTGCGAGGGGTTTACTTGGCCTAATCATCCAAGTGAGTTCTACGTCATTTGGTATCAGAGCTAAAGGTTCAAAGTTCTGATTTTTCTATCTTTATTTTGTGTTTTTGTTTAGTCTTTATTGTGTTTGTTGGTCATCAAGATACTTGTTCATCTTGATTCTTGATTTTTATTGTTTTGGGTTTTGTAACCTAAGCTTGAGCCATTGTTGTTTCTTTGTTATTTCTGGTTGTTTCTTATTGATTTATGATCAGTAGAACATGGTTAACATTATTTCCTTGAGTGTTTTTGATTGATCATGAGTATTTCTTTGAGATAAGCCTTGGCCACTTATGTCAAATTTGGGGCTTTTGTGTTATTTGTTTAAATTTTCTGTTTAGTTGTTGATTTCATATTATTAAGTATTGATTTCCAATCATAGTAAGTTATTTGTGTCAAAAAAAGGAAAAAATTTTAAGAATGTAGGATTTAGAAGTAATTATTTGAACATTTTCAAAAGTGATTGGCAAGCTATAATGAGTGATTATAGAAGATCTTATGAGAAATGGAAAAAGATAGTTGAATATATCGTGAATAAAGAGAGTTCACAACAACCAAAAGCTATTGAGGCTGTGTGTAATGACGTGAAGAGCACTAGTGATGTAGAGTGCATTGCAAGTGAAAACATTTGTGAGGCCGAGAGTTATGAGTGTATTGCTGTGAATAACATGGTAAGTGGAAATGCTTGTGAGACCGTGGTCATTGAGGGCGTAAACACTTGTGAAGCAGTGTGTTTTGAGGTTGAAAACATAGTGAAGCAGAGCATGCGTGTGTGGTCTTTGCAAGTAAGGTTAAGATAATGGCTATGAGTGATGATGAAGCCGTGAGAGCGAGTGAAAATGAAGTTGATGTGGTAGTGAAGTTTTTACCTAACAAATTTTCTACTATTTATGTTTTTTCATCTCAGGTGCACGTGGTCAAGTATGATTCTTTTATGTTTCAAGATCATCATCCAGTTGATTTTATAATAACTATCTATGATCCTGGTTCGGATTCGAGGACGAATCCATTTGAGGAGTGAGAGAATGATATGATTTAGATTACCCTTCAGAAAGTCTGCAATGACATAATTCAATTGGCCTTAATATGGGCTAATTTACATTCAATCTTCAAATTCAAGACAATCTTTAAGCCCAAAGCACCAAATTGAAATGAATGAGAATGACGCAAGCCCAATATAGAAGCAATTTTGACGAATTGAGGATGGTGAAAACTTCTATGTCCCAAATCAAAAGGAGGATGGTGAAAACTTCTATGTCCCAAATAATTTCCATGTGGGAGGTAATTAACCTAACCAATCGCTTCCTTCTGACTGATCTGTGTAACTTTCTAACTTCCGTGCTATTTACAGCTGAGGGTGACCTCCCAATCCATCATACAACCCGGGTCAGGGTAAAGAGGGCATATGAATTTGGAGGCCACTATCGAGACCTCGTCAGTCCTTCGGCATTGGCGAACTCAGGCCTCACCCCGAGCACTCATCACTTGTTTTTATATTTGATGCATTGTCGTTTGCTTATGTTGTTCTTTCCCTTTTATGCCTTACTGTATTCTTTTGTTTGTAGGAATGTCTTGTCGTAAAGATCCCGCCCAGCATGCTTAGGAGATATCCAGATCTTCTCGGGGGAAATCCAGAGGCACCCGCTCCCAAATTACTACTCTTATTCCACCCAAGGTCAGGCAAAAATGGTACATTCAGCTGCCTCATCAGCCGAGCCCCTGGATGCTCCACAGAACACCCAAATACAAACCCCTTCAACCCAAACTCCAAGTGCCTCACCGCCAATTCCAGCCACAAGCATGACCTAAACATCCCAAGCCTCACTGCCGAGATAGTATATCATGTTTCGGGTGTATATGCCATCTCTCTCACAAAAGCTGGGTCTCACACAGTTGTGGGACTCGGTTGTTGTGAGAGAGATGCCATATACACTCGAAACATAATATAATTTTTCCTCACTGCCCCCGACCACTAAAAAGACGCTTCCATCAGGTTGGGAAGAGGAGACCTAGGAACCAGTAGAGAGGGTTTCCAGAAAAAAAAACTGGTGGGCAACAAAGCCCTTGCCATTTCTTCTCAAGCCGGAGATTGTGTTCCGCTGCAGCAGATCGATAGCTTTGTCGAGAATGTGAAAGAAAAAGTGGCCCATTTCCTTCCGGCCTATAATCATATGGTCGACATTGTCAATTTGGACAAAGCCAAGGACTATGAAGAACTCTAACTCAATGAGGTCATCAACATGTCCTGTAGATTCCATACAAGGGTAACTAGACTTTTCCTCTGCAACTTTGTTTATTCATTTCGATGTCCTGACCCAATTCCTTATGTGTAGATGGCCTATCTCATGGCCAAAAATTGAGATTATTAACTAGCACCCTCTCTGAAGGAGGTCAGGCGTAAAGGCTTCAGAGTCGCTTGAACGAGCGAGAACAAGAATTGTCCAAGCTACTAGAGGAAGCCAAAACTAAATTCCATGGACTCAAAACAAAGATCTGGGGCCTGAAGCATTCAGAAGGTGATGCCAAGATCGAGGCTGCCTTCCTCCGTAAGGTTTCAGACTTTACCAAGAAAATGGATGAGGCGAGGGCCGAGACAACCCGGAAAGGTAAACTAGATTCCATACGAGTTCAAAATCCAACTCTACATAACTGCTTCAACCAAGAGTAAACTAGAGAAAGCCCTGGACAATCTAAGAAAGGTAAGCCGAGCTGCCTGGTTGTTTGGAGGCCATTAAACAAGAGGCTAAAATTGAAGGACTAGAGGATTGCGTTGGGATATTCGAGGCACTCAAACCCAACATGGAATTGGACATAATTCACAAGATCATAAAGGTGTGTACATGAGAAATTTCACAAGAATATGCCTTTAGAAATTTCTCCCAATACCCCGAGGCTTTCCAAGATCCCAAGCCAATTTCCAAAGCGCCTCGTACATAAGGGGATCTCGGCCCCTCGACCTCCGCTACTGCTCCAACTGAAGAGGCTCATGGCCCTCCACATCTGCTGCCTCGATCGAAGAGGTTCCTAACCCCACATCATCCACTTTTGATGCTGATGCTCTCAGCCCTACTGCCGAAGCACTTGCTCATTGATGGCCCCATTTTTCTATTTATTTTATTATTGCTACTCTTTTTGGGTGCCCCCGAGGCCCCAACAAATACTTAACTTCAAATAAATGTATGAAATTTGAATTTGCACATCTCATTCTAATTTATTTCTGAATTACACACTGAACAAAGACCCGATTTATGGCAGCAACTTTCCATACTTGACCATTTTCAGCAAAACTAATCTATCCATTCATTCTTATGATGGATCACACCACTAACAAACTTTGATACCCTAACCCTAAATAATTCCACTCCCGGAACACCTTCACTTGGCAGACTTAGTATCTCTTCAAATATAGTGGCATTGGCCCTCTCTTTTCCTATATTTATGTCATCAACACTTGGCCATGGAAAGAGACTCCAACCCCATGCCAACAACTAGAACAAGGCCTCGTGGGACGTAACCCGACCTCCGAGCCAATGTTGAGACTTGGCCACAAGGGAATGTTCCCTCCTTGTGCCATCAACACTTGGCCATGGGGGGAGAAACTCCAACCACATGCCAACAAAACATAACAAGGCCTCGATAGGATATAATCTGAACCCGAGCCAATGTAAAAACTTGGCCATAATGGAATGTTCTCTCTTTGTTCCATCGACACTTGGCCATGGGGGAGAAACTCCAACCCAATGCCAACAAACCATAACAAGGCCTCAATGGGTCATAAACCGACCCCTAGCCAATACAGAAACTTGGCCACAAGGGAATGTTCCCTCCTCGTGCCATTAACATAGCCTCGGCGGAATGAATGCAGTTTCTAGCCATCAAATAGATTGGCCATAAGTGAATGTACCCTCATTTTTCCATCAATATAGCCTCAGTGGAACGAATACAGCCATGAGCCATCAAATAAACTGGCCACAAGGGAATGTACCCTCCTTGTGCCATCAATATGGCATCGACGAAATGAATGCAGTCCTGAGCCATGAAATAAACTGGCCACAAGGGAATGTACCCTCCTTGTGCCATCAACATGGCCTCGGTGGAACGAATACAGCCTCGAGCAATCAAATAAATTAGCCCCAAGGGAATGTACCCTCCTTGTGCCATCAACATGACCTCGGCAGAACGAATACAGCCTCGAGCAATCAAATAAATTAGCCCCAAGGGAATGTACCATCCTTGTGCCATCAATATGACCTCGGCGAAACGAATACAGTCCCGAGCCATCAAATAAACTAGCCATAAGGGAATATACCCTCTTTGTGCCATCAACATGGAATTAGCGGAACAAATACAGTACCGAGCCATATAATAAATTGGCGATAACGGAATATGCCCTCTTTGTGCCATCAACATGGACTCGACAGACCGAATGCAGCCCCGAGCCATCAAACTTCTTTCCAAGACTTAACTATGAGGGAAGATTTTCAACCTCCGGTATGTTAGGATGTATGCCCTATAGCTACATGTAATATAAACGGCTTTATATGTTTTGAAATAAAATGATGCATTATTCATTTATCAAAGTGTTTGTTTAATTTTCGTATATTATAAATTATCTTAATTACCCTAGATTACTTATGTGCCTTCAGACTTAATATATGAGTGTCATACATAAGAGGATTTAAGTCTGAAGTTAGTAATCTTGAATAGTCCATAGAGAGCAAACAAAACAGGTACTTTGTTTGTTGTTTATCTATAGTTGCGGTCCATTCTATATTTGTATGGTGACCTTAATCCGGGATCGTCCATGTAGAGACATGAGAATAGAGGCACCTTGTATGATGTGATCATATAGGACTGGACACAAATGGAAATGACATTCTTATAACATCCATTAAACAAAAAAAAAATCATTTCAATATACTAGATGGTCATATATGGATTGATCTTAATCCTGAGTGTACTACAAACTCCTACATGGCAGGCTATGTCCTTTGATTTACAAAGGTGAGATTGGTGTAGCAGTCCCGACCAATAGCTACGTACTTTGGGGGCATAGTCTGTTGTGTAGCTGGGAACATTTTACATAGATCTAGAGTTCACTCTTTCTTATGAGAAGTAGAAGAGTATCTTTCTTAAGGGTTGATTCGATACTTGAACGGTTTGAGCGCTCAAGTCTTTCTATTATAATTAGAAACATTAAAATTCTTAATGGTTATGAATAAATCATTCATTATGGAATTAATGGTACTTAAGGTAAAAATAATTAGAGGGGTATAACAAACATTATGACCTGACTCTAATTATGAGATACTCGTGAAGGGTCAATTCGTATGTAGTGACTTTATCGATGGACACCGACTTGGTTGGGCTTAATATATCATCTGCGACAATGAGAGTGCAACTTTGGGTTTTTAGTGGAATAACCCAGAGTTAATAATTCAAAATATTTAATTAAGAACTTAATTAATATTTCGATATTATTGGAGCTCGAAACCGTTGGTCCATTTGGTCCTCGTGCTAGCTCGATATACTATACCAGATTTAGTATAATTGAATAGTCTAATTATATACTCACAAAGGTATAAATATTATTAATATGATTATTAATATTATTTTGTCACACTTGGAACTATATATTAAAAGTTAATATATGGTTTTAATAATTATATGATAATTGTTAAATGCATAAAATTAATTTAAATAAGGCCATTATTAGAATTTCAAGTTTTGGATTTTGGAAACCCTTGGCATTATTTTGAAAGTTACATTTTTTATGTAATATCCCGAGTTTTTCGGAACAGTGCCGGAAGATTTCCGAATTAAAGTTAAGGATTTGGAACGGCATGGTAATCGAAAATTAGACTTTATATGTTAGAAAATACGTGGGAATATTTTTAAGTGAAGATTCATCGCGTTGGAAAATGCGTGGCTTCGAGAACTGGTTACGCGATTTCTGATTTTATCGTTATACGCGTAAAAGTTTGTTGTTTTGGCTATAAAACTTTCAAACGAACTGCGATTGAGCGGATTCTTGAACCATCGGACTTTTTTTTCTGAGACGAACAACTTTCGCGTTGTATATTTTTCGAAATTTATATCAGAAGGGTTTTACAAATGCAAAATTTATAGAAAGTTCTAGAGAGGGACCTGATTGTAATTTCACGAGGGCCAGAATGTAAATTTTAGAAACTCTCTTATAAATACCCCATAGTTTCTGCATATTGCTAAAGTGGCAAAACATTTCAATTTCCCTCACCCGACCCCTCCCTCGTCGTTTTGGAAATTTGGTGGCGCCGGCAGCCAAGTGGCCACCACTGGCCGACGCACCACCACTGAAAGATGCGCTGGAGCTCCCCCAACCTCCAGCTGTCGGCGGCCGGCCAAGGGACGCCGAAATCCGGTGAAATGACGTGAAGAAGGGCACAGCAATGGGTTAGTCGATCCCGGGTCCTCGCTTTGATTAACGACTCGATCCACTTGCCAAATCAAAGCCCTAAGAGATTACTACAAGTTGGCGGTGACAGATTTTCCATTCCTTGCACGATTGCACGTGAAACAAGGAAAAAATTTGTTGAATAGTAAATGTCTGTAAACAGTAGCAACGATTGAAATTTTGTCGATTCTAGCGCGTTCATGGGATCGTTTTGAGTCCGTATATGGCCTCCAAATCGCGGTAAGACCTCTCAGTAAAAATCCGCAAATTTCAAGTTTTATGTTAAATGGTCGGATGTATCCAGTAGTTTTGTAGAGTAGCGTAATAATATAAAATGAATTGTTTGAGTATTAGTATATTGAATATGAGCAATCGGTATTGATCCGATAGAAATTGCAAGTTTTCGATAAAAAGTGGGTTTTTTGGTATAATGATGTGTTTTGATTTTAATGATAGTTTTGAGTTATATATGATATTATGAACATGTTTGGATAAATCTGAGTAGGTTCGGAGGGTTTGGGACCCATCTGTAGCGTTTGTGGTAAATTTTTCGGAAGATTTTCCAAAAATGCGCAAACCGAGAATTTAAGATAACTAACCACTTGGGTTAGTTTATATTGATGTTTTAAGATTACTGAAACTGAAAGTATTAAAATTGGAGTTGATTTGGTTCCTTTGGAAAGATTCAGGATTTTATCATAGTTTAGTTGAGAACTTCGTAAGTCGTGTTTCTGACGATATTTCGTCATTTGTTTTGACAGACTTCACTAGGACCTGGAGTGCTCGCGAAGCCAGGTAAGTAACTCATGCGATGATTACTTGATTGGTTGACTTGTGTTCTTTATATATATATATATAAAGATGACTGAAGTGTTTAGGATAAAACGAGGATAGTTAAGAGATGCCTTTGAGAACAAAGTTCAAGTGTATGCATAGTTAAGTCAATCGACTACCACATGTATGGATTTTTTATTAATGTTATGTTATGAAGGAAAATATTTGATGAGTTTGATGTCTACATGTATATATTGATGCATGTAAGTGTATGGACTCGTAATGGTTATGTATAAGTACATGTATAAACATATGTATAAGCATCGAGACATGTATTTGAATATGTATGAGATGATAGGATATGTATGATTTAGTCATAAAAGATCGACAAAGGAAATAAGTTATGATTTCAGAGTATGTATTAGCATATGTATGTGTGCGTTTTTTTGGATTAGTTTGTTATTGACTCGAACATGCTATTATTGCTATAAAGGTTGGATTGGTTAATTATGATAAGGAATGAGTATACGCTAAGTTATTCATGAATTGATAAGTATAATTGATAAGTTTCTATATCATAGATTGCTATATGGAAAATCTGAAACTAAAAGTGTCTAGCGATAATGAAAGATATGAGGTCGGTTGAGGATTAAGCATTTGAGTTTATAATTATGTATATTCGTATGTTGGGAACATATGTATGTATATGAGTACTTGAATGATGTTTAGAGTGATTGTCATGGATGTACTTGTGTATGAGTAGTCGTGCGATGAGTTAGGTGTGCCATGATATGCGTGCATGTATATATGTTTGATTGTTGATCTTCTCGAGGTACAGTAGTCGAGCTGGTTAGGAATCTGTTCGAACGGAATTCATCTAATATTTATCCTTAAATAGGTAATGAGTCTCGTACGAGCATTGTATGTGTAAGCCAGCTATATGTTTTTATTGTTTAATGATGTGTTATCTGATGTACTGATTTTTATATGTGCTATGTTATTGATTGTATGATGTCCATAGGTGTGCCTGAGTATATGTATATATGTATGAAAGAATTCGTAAGATATATGAACAGTGTGTTGTTATGTAATGTTGATAAATGATTTGAAAACTGATGTGAATATCATATTTTATAAAGTGTGTTGTTATGTTGTATTGGGGTGTGTGTGTGTGTATGTTGAAGAATTCTGAAATTGAAATTGCATGTATATGAGAGAAGCATGTTATGGTATGTGCGAATGCATATGAATCCCGAATGTTAAGTAAACGTAAGATTACCATGATTAAAGAAAGTTAGAGAGGTTTGTTTGGTATTTGTACTGATGTCTTGTGTGTTTTGGATATTTTGTTAACATATTGGTGTATATATGAACATGTAGACATGAGAAATTGACATGGGTAAATTATAAGGGACAGTAACAAGTTGATAAATCTTAACTTGTAACAGTTTAATAATTCTGATAAACTGCTCATATATTTGATGTGTTTGTTTGTAGTTTATGTTTGACTTGTTTGTTGTAATACTAGCATGGTTACTTACTGAGTTTTTATAACTCACACCAAGCCAGTTTGCTAGTTTTGCAGGTTGGCTTTTAGATTGGTCAACCACAAAAACTTTGAAAGTCATGCTCGAGACGAGGATCACCCAAATGGCAGTCACCCTCGCAAGTGTCCTGGGAAAAGTTTTAGAAGATTAGGATATCTGATTTATTATTTTATTTATCGTGCTGAGCACGTGGTTTGTATTAATAAGTGAATGTTTTGATTATTTATTATATGGAGGGCACAAAGCCCTCGAGTGTTGATAGATAGTGTGGGCGGAGCCCTTCGGATATGATTTTGATGAGATTTGTGTGGACCTGAGGTCATTTTATTTGTTTGAAATATTCTTTGATTGCATTGATGTTGGACTGCAATCCAGGTTGTCCGGTTTTAGGATACATCATGCCAGATTTTCGTAAATTTAGAGTCTTATGGATATTGGTCAATCTTGCCTCCTGCCGGTAGCATCTTGCCTCTGGCGGGGTGTTATATTTTAATAAGGTGTTAACTTTTTATTTTTGTAACATATATTATCTTTATGGAAAGTAAATATGTTGGTACAAAATTTGTGAAATTAACATATGCATGGCCGAATTTTTGCTTGGAGGAAGATGTAGGGTTTGTTTTAATTTGTAAAATTAAACCCTAAGTATAAAAAGGAAAATATGATTTTTCTTTTGCCAGAGCCTTTCATTCTAATTCTAGCCTCCATCTTCTTCTTCTTCATTCTCTCTCAAGTGTTGAGAAAACTAAAAAGAAAGAACAATAAGAAAATCAATAAAATTGCAAGTGTGTTTAAATCTCTAAAACGTTTAGGGATTATTTAGTGAGTCTTGCCCACACAAATTTCCATTGGTAACAAGATATAGTTTGGAAGACTTTGTGGTGTCGAACAAATCTTCATCTTCATCTCTTTATTGTTGTTCACGGCAGTGAGCATTATTTTTGCTCATTGCCGCCTCTTTACTTGGTGAAACGAAACTCAATTTGGTTTCGTTTTAATCCAGTTTTTTAGGGTATATTTTGTGATGTTTTGGGGATGTGTTGGGTCTATTTTCAAGTGAAAAATTAGAACCAAAACGCAGCCTTAGTCCATGCATTTCAGGGGCTGTTTCTGTAGTGCGTTTGGGCGCGAATCGAGTCCAAAACATTACCTACGTGGCCGAGACTACCAAAAATTTGATCTATATAGTCTCTACCCGAAAGTTGGGGCAGGTTCATTATGAACCAACTGAAAACTCTTGGAGAGTTGATGGATATGCTCTAGGAGGCAGAGCCAGAGCTTCTAAAAGGGGCAAAGGCAAATCATCACAGTTTCTGGGAAGACAAAGGACATATCCCAAGATGTCTGCCTAAAATGTGGAAAACGGGGTCACTAAAGTGTGACTGCCGTATGGACAAGGCAGACGTGAAGGAAGTGAAGAGGGGCAAGGCTCCGGCTTTAAGCATGTTTGTAATAAACATGTTCAGTAATAGTATTAATATTGGATTTTGATACTAGATGTGGTACATAAATATGTACTGGTGTGCAGTATCTGCTGATTAGCAGGACACTGACTTCAGTTGAGATTGATCTCCAAGTCGAAAATGGGACGAGAGTCGCTGTTTTAACCGAAGAATCCTAAGTTTAGGAACTACCATTCGGGTATTGACCGGCGTAAACACACACGTATAACGCAAGCGCACGTATCGTTCAAGTAGTATAAAAATATCGATCCCACGAGGACTTAATTCCTACTGTTGTTATTAATTGTTGAATCTATTTATTTACATATATCTAATTATATGGAGAAGAAATTGATTGCATGATTGTAGATTTGCTAAATAAATAAATAAAAAGACAAAAGAAAATACTAAGGAAAATAACAAAAGACACAAAGATCTAGGGTTGTGAATCATTCTAATATCTCTTAAAAGATGAAGTGATTATTTTATGTTTGTGTAATAAATCAGTTTACTAACCTGGAACACTAAATTATGCAAAAGCCTCTGTCGATGGTCAGACGCAAATACCCAGTTTAACCCAATTGAACCATATGTCTATATCAACCAAATTACCTAGATTCATTAAGATTAAGTTCCAATTATGGCTATCCCCGCCCGACAGGTATATGTCTATCCTGTAAGGAAATCTATTAAAGGGTTATCTATCCTCAAGGAAGATCGTGGGCTATTAAGTCTAAGGCTGAAACCTAAAATCCATATGTCTAGTTCATTTTAGATTTACCACATCAATCTTATTGGTGATCAGACAACAAGAAGCATTAAGCTTAAGACTTAATAAGTAAACCTTTAAATTACCCAAACTATAAAATAACTCCTTATAAACCGGTGATATTAGAATTCATCACACCCCAGATAACTAACACATAACTAGGGCTAGTAAAAACTTAAAAGTAAAAGACATAAAGTAAAAATGCTGAAAAGTAAAAGACATAAAGTAAAAATGCTGAAAAGTAAAAGACATAAAGTAAAAGCTGAAAAGTAAAATAAAATAAAATGCTAAGGTAAAAGGAATTACTTTTACTACTACTAATTTAGATATCTCCCATAAAATAATATATAAACTTGTGATAATATTACCAACCGACCAGTCTGGCGGTATCCTGATTAAGTCAAATTAAGTCCAACCAGCCATTAAGGCGGAACTAAAATTAAATTACCAACCGACCAATCTGGCGGTATCCTTGATTAGTCAGGTTTAAACCAGATTAAAATTAAATTACCTACCGACCAATATAGCGGTATCCTTTTAAGTCAAATTTTAAATAGTGAATATATTATTTTTAAGGGAGATTAATCTAAATAACAATAGTAAAAGAATTACCTTTCACCCTAGCTGGGGAAGTTACCTCCTCATAGTGAATAGTAAAAACTATAAAAAGTAAAAAGTAAATTACTATTATTACAAAACGTATTTAAAATTATTTACAAAACTAAAATTAAAAAAAAAAACTAAAAACTAAAAGAAACTAGAGAGAGAAACTCTCTCTCTACATCAAAGAGATGAGAGAGAATGGTGCATCTAAAACTGAAATCTCGAGCTCAATTTATAGACCCCGGTAGGCTTCCAGCGTCACGATGCCAAGGGCTTTAGCGTCGCGACGCCAGCTTCTGTCGACGTGGCTTGCTAAGGCTTTGACACGTGGCAATTCGGATGAGAAGATAAGGCGACACGTGGCGAGGCGGCTAAGAGCTCAATTATTATGCTGACGTGGCGCTGACGTGGCAAGGCGGCTGAGAGCAATTGTCGGCACCGTAGGATTGCGACATGTGTCACGCTGTGATTGGCTGCTGATGACGTGGAATGTTGACTCGGTTGATCGGATGACGTGGCGACATGTAGGATGACACGTGGAAATAGTAATTGTCGGCACCGTAGGATGATGACACGTGGCACAGCGTACGTTAGCATATCGGCTGTGATGGTGACACGTGGTACGGCGCACGTTAGCAAAGTCAAACTTCTCAAATTCGGACTCGTTGACCCGGCGCATGTTAGCAGCTCTGGTGCACTTTAGGCGTCGCGACGCGAAGGCCTAAATTACCAAAATGCCATTTTTCCCAATTTTCACTGTTTTGGTCCAAATCACCTCCAAAATGTCCTGAAACTTTATTTATCTACAAAATAACACAAAACACATCAAAATATTCACAAAACTCAAGAAACTATACAAAATATTAGGTTAAATGAGTGGGAAATAGTGATAGAAATACCACATTTATCAGGTATGTACTTAAATTAGGAAACTATTACAATGTAACTAGTTTGACTAGAAACATTATCTCTATATCAGGGTTTAACCCGTTACAGTTATACCTTTATATCCTAGAACACTAAAGTTTTTTATTTTATAAAGAGGATATTGAGATAAACACATTAGATGTGAATAACAGTATTTATATTTTGAATATAAGCGAATCTCAAACATATAACATGACAAACAAATAGCTCAAACTGAATTAATCAGTTGAGACTTATTTGTGGCATTGTTGTCTGGGACACAATTAACAAGACTCGTATATCCACACTTCCGAAGAGTGGATACTAGGACGGATTTGATTCTATTCAAATAATGTCTACGAATCTAGTTTATTGGGCAAAGTGCCTAAAACCCTTTACTTTGTAAAAGTGTAAGTGCCACCGATCTGTTAGCCCTTGTTCATAGTGACGTAAGTTGGCACATATCTAGCTAGGCTATAGGTGGATTAAAATACTTCGTAACCTTTACGGATGTGGCATCGCGTTATGGTTATGTGTTTCTTGTGAAACATAAATCGGAAACTTTTGATAAATTCAAAGAGTTTCGACACGAAGTAGACAAACAGATCGACTAAAGTATTAAACCGTCATAGTTAGACCGTGATGGAAAATACTTAAGCAATAATTTTCTCAAATACCTGAAAGAGTACAGTATTCTTTCAATATGGACTCTTCTCGGAACACCTCAGTTTGAAGGTGTTTCCAAACGGAGAAACCGAATTTTGTTGGACATGATAAGGTTAATCATGAGTCAATCTGAGCTACCATTTTCCCTCTAGGTATATGCATTAAACAGTGCAAAACTTATTTTGAATAAGGTTTCATAAAAATCTGTTTGACAGACTTCATATTAGATATGAACAGGAAAGAAACCGGGTTTTCTTATTCCTGAAGATTTGGGAATGCTGGGCATATGTTTGGATGATACCAAACTAAAACCCAAATAGGATAAGTGCCTAATTTGTGGGTTATCCTAGGGTAACCAAAGTATAATACTTATACAACTGACAAGAGAACAATGTAATTGTTGCTTTCCATGCGGTTTTCCTAAGAGGAATACCTATATGCAGTGGTAAGTGGGAGGATAGTAAAACTGGATGTAAATCAGAGTAATACTGTTCAAGGCACCGATTCCTTAATCGAACACAAACAGTTCATCAGGGATGAAACTTTACCATAATCATCGAATACACAAGAACCACGTAAGTCGGAGAGAGTCAGAAAACAATCTAATCTCACCCCATGAAGATGTCAATCTTATTGGGGAATAAGAACTGACTATGTATGGGGAAGTGATATAAGGTATCGACTCCCTGTAATGGCAAAATGCCATGATGTCCGAAATGGATTCCATATATACCAACCAAGTTTAGACACTAGTTGATGTACCGAAAGGCATTGTGCCTATTGGTACTATATAAGTCTTCAAGGAAGACATACATGGATGGAACATCCAACGTACTAAGCTGGGCTTGTAGCGAAAAGGTATCGTTATCAACATTGTGTCGATTACGAAGAAACCTTTTACCTGTTGCCATGGTTAAATCCATTTGGATCATGCTTGCTAATGCTGCATGTTTCATTCATGAAATGTGGCAGCTGGACATCAAAAATCACTTTCCTTAAACGGAAACCTTTTGGAGGATGTTTACAACATCCTGACGATTTTTCGTACCAAAATGAGCAAACAAGTTTTGCAAGTTAATTCGATCCATTTACGGATTGAAGCAAGCATTGCATTCTTGGAATTATCGTTTTGATGTAATCATAATGGTATATGATTTAATTCAAAACGAAAATGATTCTTGTGTATATAAGGAGGTTAGTGGGAGCGCACTGACAGTGATGTCCTACATAATGATGATATATCATTTCTTGGAAATGACATTCCCATAATACAATCGGTGAAAGCTTGGCTTTCATGAAAATTCTCCATAGAATACTCGGGAGAGACAACCTTTATTCCAGGAATAAAGATCTACTGGGATAGATCTAAAAGTTGTTGGTACTATCCGAGAACTCGTACATTGAAATATATGTACGCGACCTGGTGTCTCACATGCTTTGAGCATATGGAGTCACAATCAGGCCAATCCAAGTGATAGTCACTGGATTGAAGTTAAGAACATCCTTATGTTTCTTAGATGAACTAAGGATGATGTCTTATCACTACAAGAAAAAAGGCTTTTACTGATACTAAATTAGTGTCAGTAAAGGGTTTTACTGACACTATATAAATGTGTCAGTGTTGCCGCAGCCAGAAATCACTGACACTAGTTTCTAGTGTCAGTAAACGTTAATACTGTAGTATCAGAAATAGTGACACTATGGTATCAGTAATCTCTCACACTATTTTAGTGTCAGTAAATTATGAATTGAACTATGATCAATAATTATTTAGTGATTCGTATATACTATTTAGTTTTGTTACAGTATCATCGCATCTTTTTTATGTTTTTTAAGTGTCTATAACATCAGTATTAGTTACTATAGTGTCAGTAATATGCAGATCAGTATCGCATATATTGATTTTTAGGTCAGTAATATTGTTACTATAGTATCAATATCCGTCAATATTTTAAAATTAAAAATCGTATTATTCACAATTATATTTCTTATGTTTTGTAATTAAATTAATCATAAAATATATATATATATATATATACCAACTCAATGAAATAAAAAACTAAAAATTACATTTATATAAAATTCGCAATATAATAGATTAATCGTATTAATCAATTCAACAGTATCACATGATGAATACAAAAACTCCATAGACAATCTTTAAATTAACATATATATATTTCAAAAACTACTCTTAAAGTCCCACCAAAATGTCATGCCCCCACCAAAATTCATGATACTTGTTGAGAAGCCTGCAACAATCCCCCAACAATATGATATCTGGCACAAAATCTGAAATTATAAACCAAATGTTAAGAATTAGATGGACTTCCAAAAAAAATCGATATCTTCATAAATAAAAACATTAAATACATCCAAATAAAAATACAAAATATAAATACAAAATATAACCCTAATCTAATTTTTGTCACATAAAGCACTTATTGACAATAACCATACCAACAACCTAAGAGCATGCATATAAAAAACCAAATGACATCCATAATAACAAGTTGTATCTTTCATACCGCTACATAATCACAAAACAAACAAATCAATAACATACAATAAAAAGCATAGAAATAAAGACTGGTAGTTTGGCATGTAAAAGACTGGTCTAGATTGGCCAACAAGCATCTGCTGTCCATACTGCAATCAGATGGATAAGGGTAATAAATGTCTAATCAGATGATACAAGCATAAGTACCCCTGATTAATGTCGTAAGAAAGAACATGCAGTCTCTGATACAAATTTGAAGCCACGTCATACCTGGGGTCCATGTGGATGATAATATGTTTGGGGTGACTGCATTGGTGCAACCTGATATATGACAGGCTGGTGCCCAGCTACCACTGATCCCATCTGAAAATTTAAGTTAGCCACAAATATCAAACAAGTTGAACAGCATGCATTGAGATTTTTCATGAAATGCATGTAATTTCCATCTAATGGAAGCATAAAAGTCATAACATATTAGTAAACATCATAAGAAGAGAATTTGGATTGGTTTAAGTTAAAAACTAATCCAAAGTTAAAAACTAATCCCAATAAAAAACCATTCACACTCCTTACATGAAACCATGAAAAATAAGGCTTGAAGGGGAAAAAAATTCAACTACTTACTCCAAAACCAACAGGCAAGCCATGCATATGTGGTACGGCAGACACATTTGGTGGATGATAGAAGGCATTATCACCAACAGGAGATAGAGGCCCAGCAGGCACTTGAGAGGGAATGAAACTCTTTGCATTAGGATTGAATTTAAATTCCTGAAACCCATAGACGAAGAATATGTTAACACATTGAGAAGAAAAATATTTAACACGGGAAGAGAGTATAGTAAGAATAAACACTTAAGTCATCTATCTTAATGTATTTGTGACAGCAGTAAAGTCAAATGATCATATAACACCCATAATATCAATCACACATTGGCATGGGGATTCAATGTTGATTTTTCAGAAGAAAAATAACCCACTGATGAGCTTGGAGATAAACCAGGAGCATTAGAAGCTAGAGTGGCAGCTGCACGATCTGAATTAGACGATGCAGAACTACCAGGTCTTCCACGAGGATTTACAGATTGTAATTCTCTAGGGGCTTTACTAGATACTGCAGCTTCCAATGGTTCACCATGGGAACTTGTCTTTTCATTACCCTTAGATAAAACAATAGATGTCGTATATGAAGTTGCATTCGCAGATTGTCCCACTTTGTCAGTGCCATCCATCTCACTGTTTGGTGACGATTGTGAATCTATATCAAACATTGCACGTGGTTAGCACCATAAACTTACTGGAGAAACAATCATAATCAAAATAGGTGTAAATTAGATTACATGCTGATGATTAAGAAATTAATAGTGATATTTTCAAAGTCAAAAAATCAAAAATTCAAAATACAAATGCAATTTATGAAAATTGGCATCTCATGAACATTAGTATCATACATCAGTCTAGTTTCAATCAAATTGTATTCACTCACCCCCCAGATTTTGGCAATTGAGCATCCTCTGGTAGCTGCAACAGATTAAGAGCAAAGGAAAAAGGAAATATATGTTAGAAGAAAATAAATCATAAGCACATTCACAAGGCAACTCCAAGTTTCCAACAGTAATTACGCAATAGTAACCAAGTCTAACTCACCGGCTGCTTTTCTACAAAATCCTTTGCATCATTATTTCCTCCACGATCACGAAGCAAATTCTCCTGGACCCTATAAATTCAAATGTTGAAACCCAGTCTCATAGGATAGCACAAGTTATCTTACTCATGGTTGTAAAACAGCTTTTTAAAAACGTAGAATCGTACGTTTTTACGATCATAGGGATTAAAATCTGTTTGAAACGCAACAAAATCGCAAATAGGGATAAAACATATCAAATTGTGATTTTTAGGGGGTGGAAATTGTAAAAACGCGAGTTTTGGGGCCATTTTGATCAAATGTCCCAAAGGCGTCGTACCTGGACAAAATAGAAATTGAAAACCGTAGCTCCTCTGTTTCTTTGTTCTGCACACACAGAAAATCAGAAATTACAAACCCTAGCCCCCCTCGTGAATCTTGAACAAAGCATGATAGAATTCTAAAACCCTAGCCACTCCTCTCCTCTGACTCATCTTCATCACAATCCCAAAGGGCTTAAAGGGTAATTTCGCAACAACTTTCCCAGTTTCCATTCAAACAGAGAATTCAACAACCCAAAAACAATGAAAAGAACAAGGGCCACAACGGCACCGGATTTGAATTTGAATAAGGACAAATCACGGCCGGATTCTTTCACTGGGCTTTCGCTTTTCATGGTTTCGAGTTTCTTGGAGGCCTTGTCTATGGAGGATTTGAGGGATTTGTAAGAGTTGGTTCGGTAAATGAGAAGCCATGTGAGTGATTCGCAAATGATGATTGTGCGACAAGAGTTGGTTCGGCAAGAGTTGGTTCAGTAAATGATTCGCAAATGAGAAGCCATGAGATTTAGTAATATATGCGAAAAACGTCACTTCCGTGAGGTGTTGGTTCGACTCCAGACGACTACGCGTTTTTTTTTTTTTATTTCTTACTGATACTATGGTAATAGTAATTACTGACACTAAAATCACTGATACCATAGTGTCAGTAATTATTGATATTTAAGTGAAAAACACGAAAATAGGCACATTTACACGTCGTTTCTGACACTTTTAGCCTAGTGTCACTAACCTTAGTGTCAGTAAAGGCCTTTTTTTTGTAGTGTATACTATGGAGAAAGAGAACTTGAAGTGATTGGGTTTACCATTGCAAGTTTCCAAACGATAAAAACGACTATAAGTGGTAATAAAGGTACTATAAATTTTGAATAACGGAACAGTGAGCTGGAAATCTTCCAAGCAAGATATTATTGCCGAATAAACAACAAAAGCGGAATATTGTTGCAGCTGAGGCAGCAATAGAAGCCTTTTGGATCTATAATAAATCTAATTAGATAAGATATAGTTCTGTTAGCAGCTGAGCTAGGCTACTCACAGGCCTAAAGAATTAATGGGCTCATCAATAATCCAGATATATACTTCAATTATTTCATCTGATTCATCGGATCATACATCGTGGCGATGTGATGATCGTATAAATCACATCAGATGATAACATATCAAATCCGCTGACGAAAGCCTTTCCTCAGCAGAAGTTTGAGCGACCCGTACATAGTTCAAGTGTAGGACACTTGAGTGATTAGCTATAGGTCAAGTGGGAGATTGTTGGACAATTATGACCAATAGCATCACTATTTGTACAGAACATGGTGTTGTTGTACAAATTAACTATGTGACAAAGGAAATTCTCTTTTATCATTTGTAATTGGATTACCAAGATACATAAATGATAAAATTCCTTATGATTAGTTCCGGATTGAGATGATATGAGACGGTATCAATCCACGAAGGTTTAATCATTAAATAATCCCTAGTCGTAGTATTATCGAGATTGGACATCGATAATGCGGAATAGACTAGTATTAGACTTGTGCGCGTTGTGGGAGCATAACAGCATAGTTCTCATATATTTGGGTTTTGGATACTCGTGCAAGTGTAATAGGAGGTTGTGTTAACCGATGGGACGGAAACAGCTTCGCTCTAGATAAACCCCTCGGAATTCCATTGGTAGTATGACTATGTGTCTATGGAAGTCCGAATCAGGGTAGGTGTATTTGGTCTTAACCTGAGACATGCACCGCTAATACTTGCGACAATCAATATACTTTGGTTTTTGTCGTCCAGGGCTTTAACCGGTTCTGTGTACGCCTCTTCTGGGTATATTGAGAATCGTAGTGTAATAGGTGTGATGTCAAGACGGAAGTATCACTCCAGTCATATGGAGATGATGATCACGTATGATACGGAACTAATACTCTTATGTACTGCAGTCATCGGGATAATATGACTAGGTCATGATTATCCGATTATAGAGACTAGTTACAAGAGATCCGACATGTGCTTCGTACGGGGCAGACACAATTCCAATCACAGGCCTAGCACGTGACATCCGATACTGGATCGCAATACGCAATACTACGTATACTACGGCTGATACAAATTACATATTCCTTTAAGAATATTTCTGGAGAATTGGGTAGGCACGGTGCTTTGCTAGAAGCCAACCATGTCTTGTAAATCGGTAAAAATGTAGTACTAGGTACGTACATGTTCAGATAGTCCGACAACCGAATTTACTGCCAACATATCCGAGGATCTCATGGGTCACTTCCCGAAGATTCACCGATGACGTATGACTCGTACATAATTAATCTGGGATTAATTAGAAGAGAGAGAAAATTAATCTAGGATTAATTACGGAGATATTTTATCTGGGATAAAATATTATTTAAGAGAGAGAATGATTAATTTGGAATTAATTGATAAATTAATATTTTCGATATATTAAACGAAATTAGATTTTGACGCGAAATTAAAATTAGATTTTAATTCGGGCGAACGAGTTAATTTAGAATTAATTCGCTAGCGATGAGAATAGTAATTTTGCTAGGCATAATTATTTAATTAAATTTGATTTAATTACGTCGCAACGTAATATTCGTTAATTCGGAATTAGCGAACCTGAGCCCGGGAGTGTTTGCGAGCCCACTCGCATTTCGAATTTAAGTACGGCCCACAAGTCACATCAAGCGTCACATCATTAGTCATTCAAGTGATGGATGTCTTATCACTTTGAGTGATGTGATATTAGTCATTTGTGATTGATGGGGTTGTTGGAAGGCTTTAATGCTTGTACAATTTTTGGAAAAATGAATATGTATTTGATTTTTGAAATCAATTACAACCAACACAACACAACTTATTCTCTCTTCCTCTCTCCCTTCGGCCAAGGGCCAATTTTTTCTCTCCTTCTCCATTTCTTTCATGGCCGAAAGTTTAAAAGGGGAAATAGAAAAATTGTGGCAATTTTTCAAGAGTGCTAGCACACAAAAGGAGTCATCCAAAGGTGATAGGGAAACAAACCCTTGAGCATGGAATCACACTTAAAGCTTGGAGCTTGAAAGATCATTTCCATGGAGGTTGACCGAATCCAAGGAGCACAAATTTGGGCTTGGCCGAGAGCTTCAACAAGCAAGGAAACTTTTTGTGTTCTTCGCATCACATATCCGATCAAAGTGAGTATTTCTGCAACTTAACTTTGTCTTATTCACATGATTTCATTGCTTAATTGATCCTAGGTTGTTCTTAGAGAACCCAACAGTGCTAGCAGGGATGTCTGAGGTTCTTGCTACAAAGCATGAACCTATGGCTTCAGCATCTCAGATGATGCAGTTATTGCAGGGTATGTGCGGGTAGCCTTCGGAGCGTCAATGTCATGAGGCCATGGTCTCAGCGATGATTGCTATGATGAAGGATGGGACATCAGTCCGAGAGCACGTCTTGAGGATGATGACCTATCTCAACACTGCTGAAACCCATGGAGCTCGTATTGACGATCGTAGCCAGGTGACCATGATTATGGAAACTCTTCCGAAGAGTTTCCTGCAGTTTAAAAGCAACTATGTTATGAACAAGTGAATTTTACTTTGACCCAGCTGCTTAATGAGCTCACCCACTACGAATCCATGCTTGTGGATCCTCGTAAGCCCAGTGCTGAGGAAAATGTTACTGAGTCTTCAAAATCTATAAAGATTAAGAAAAATAGCATTGGGAAGGCTAAGACAAAGCCCAAGAAGTCGAAGAACAAGAAAGGCTCCAAGGATGCCAAGCCCAAGGGAAAATATTTCCACTGCAATAAGAACGGGCATTGGAAAAGGAATTGTCATATATACCTTGTTGAGCTAAAGGAGAAAAATGATGCAGGTAAATATGATTTACTTGTTGTCGAATCTCTATTAGTGGAGGATGATAAATCCGCCTGGATTGTTGATTATGGAGCCACTAACCATGTTTGTTCTTCTTTGCAGCTACTTGACTCATGGAGGGACGTTGCTGGAGGTGACTACACCATGAGGGTCGGGACAAGGGATTTCGTTTCAGAAAGAGCAGTGGGAGTTTCCATTTTAAATTTTACAAATAATAGTTATTTAAATTTGAACAATGTGTTATTCATTCCTGGTTTTCGCAGGAATTTGATTTCTGTTTCTAAACTTTTGGATGATGGTTATTCAGTTTCTTTTAATAGTAATTTAGTTATTATTGGTAGAAATTGATTAACCATATGCACAGGAAACTCGGAAAATAACTTATATGTGTTAAGACCATTATCACATAGGTCACCGCTCAACGCTAAAATGTTTAAGGTTGAGAAACCAAAAACTAAACGGAAAAATATTTCTCACAATGACACATATCTGTGGCATCTTAGACTTGGTCATATCAACCTTGACTGGATAGACAGATTGATAAAGAACGCAGTCTTAAACCAGTTAAAGCTTGGAACTTTACCAGTCTTTGAATCATGTTTATACGAAAAGGTATAAGAGCCATTCAGCCACTTGAGAAAATACATTCGGAGGTTTGCAAATCGACGAATGTAAGAGCCTGAGGTGGTTATGAATACTTTGTCACATTTATTGACAATTATTCTAGATATAGGTATGTTTACCTAATACAGTACAAGTCAGATACTTTTGAAAAGTTCAAAGAGTATCGTGCTGAGGTTGAGAACCAATTAGGTAAAACAATCAAAACTCTACGATCAGATCATGAAGGAGAATACATTGACAGGGATTTCGAGGAATTCTTAGTTGAGCATTGGATAGTATCCCAACTCACAGTGCCCGAAAAACCACAGTTAAATGGTGTTGCAGAGAGGAGAAATTGAACCCTACTAGACATTATGAGACCGATGTTTAGTTATAGCTCACTACCTAGTTCGTTCTGGGGATATACACTACAAACTGCAATGCATACCCTTATATAGTTTCATCTAAGTCTGTTCCTAAGACTCCCTTAGAGTTGTGGAATGCTCGTAAAGCTAGTTTGCGACATTTTCGCATATGGGGGTGTCCAGCACATGTGCTGAAGAATAAGACTACAAAGTTGGAACCATGTTCTCAGGTGTGCCTATTTGTAGGTTATACTGAGGAGACTAGGGTGGATTCTTCTATAGTCCTGAAGACAACAAGTGTTTGTATCGACAAATGCTACGTTTCTAGAGGAGGACTATATGAGGGAGTTCAAGCCTCGAAGTAACATGTTACTCGCTGAGTTACTTACTGGTTTGGAAAACACATCATCGTCAACGACAGTTGACAAATACATAGCACCTTCGACATCTGAGCATCAGATGCAAGTTCGTCAGAATGATCTACCACCTAGACGTAGTAGGAGGGTTGTATGACAACCTGATCTCTACCTTGGGGTTGGAGAGGCACAAGTTGTTGTATCCATCGATGTTATAGATGATCCATTGACCTATCGTAGTGTAATGGATAATTCTGATAAAGAGAAATGGCTCAAAGCCATGAACCTGGAGATGGAGTCTTTGTACTCCAACTCGGTCTGGGAACTTTTAGACCAACCTGATGGGGTGAAACCCATAGGTTGCAAGTAGATCTACAAGAGGAAGAGAGGAGCAGATAGGAAGGTATAGACTTTCAAGGCTGGATTAGTGGCCAATGGTTATACCTATAAATAGGGAGTTGAATATGAGGAAAATTTCTCGCCAGTAGCCATGCTCAAATACATTCGCACTCTTCTATCCATTGTCGCATATTATGACTACGAAATTTGGCAAATGGACGCCAAGACTGCATTCTTGAATTGCAATCTTGATGAGAGTATCTATATGGTACAACCAAAGGGGTTCATAGCCCAAGGTCAAGAGCAAAAGATTTGGAAGCTGCAAAATTCCATTTATGAACTTAAGCAGACGTCTCGATCTTGGAATATAATATTTGATACCACGATCAAGTCTTATAATTTTAAGCAGAATGTTGATTAGCCTTGTGTATACACGCGCGTCAATGACGGGAAGTTGGTTTTTTTATTTTATACGTCGATGATATTTTACTTATTGGGAATGATGTAAAGATATTATCGGACGTGAAAACATGGCTAGCTAACAAATTCCAAATGAAATATTTGGGAGAGACCAGTTATGTTCTTGGGATTCAGATTTTTTGGGATCGTAAGAAACGACTGTTATCTATGTCTCAACAACTCCTATATCGATAAGATCCTTGTGCGATTTGGGATGCAAAATTCCAAGAAAGGCAATCTGCCTTATCGGCATGGAATTCATTTTTCGAAGGAACAGTCACCTAAGAGACCTCAAGATGTTGAGGAAATGAGACATATCCCATATTCCTCAGCAGTTGGTAGTCTCGTGTATGCTATGTTATGCACAAGACCGGACATTTATTTTATTGTGGGAGTAGTCAGTAGGTTTCAGTCGAACACAGGATTGGATCACTGGGTGGCTGTGTGACACATTCTCAAGTATCTCGAGAGAACGAGAGATTATATGCTTGTATATTCCGGTTAGGATATGATCCTAATGGGGTATACGGACTTTGATTTTTACACAGATGTCGATTCTAGGAAATCAACATCTGGATCAGTGTTTGCCCTAGGTGGTGGGGCTATAGTATGGCGGAGTATAAAGCAATCTTGCATTGCTGACTCCACCATGGAGGCTGAATATGTAGCAGCTTGTGAAGCAGCAAAGGAAGCAGTGTGGCTCCGTAAATTCTTGGGAGATCTGGAAGTTGTTTCAGATATGGATATACCATTCACACTTTATTGCGATAATAGTGGTGTAGTGGCAAATTCAAAAGAACCAAGAAGCACAAGAGGGGAAAGCATATAGAGAGGAAATATCATCACATCAGGGAGATAGTACAGAGATGAGACATTACTGTCACAAATATTGCATCAGTAGAGAAACTGGCTAATCCGTTTACAAAGACCTTATTGGGTAAAGTGTTTGAAGGTCACCTAGATGGTCTAGGATTACATGACATGTCCCATTTGCTCTAGTGCAAGTGGAGATTTTGTTGGGATATATGCCCTAGAGCTACATGTAATGTAAACAGCTTTATATGTTTTGAAATAAAATGATGCATTATTCATTTATCAAAGTGTTTGTTTAATTTTCACATATTATAAATTCTCTTGATTACCCTAGATTACTTATGTGCCTTCAGACTTAGTGTATGAGTGTCATACACAAGAGGATTTAAGTCTGAAGTTAGTAATCTTAAATAGTCCATAGAGAACAAACAAAACCGGTACTTTGTTTGTGGTTTATCTATAGCTCCGGTCCATTCTATATTTGTATGGCGACCTTAATCCAGGATCGTCCATGTAGAGACATGAGAATGGAGGCACCTTATTGTTGGACAATTATGACCCATAGCGTCACTATTTGTACAGATCATGGTGTTGTTGTACAAATTAACTATGTGACAAAGAGATTGCACTCTAATCATTTGTGATTAGATCACCTAGATGTATAAATGATATGAGGTCCCTATGATTAGTTCCTGGATTGAGATGATATGAGACAGTATCAGTCCACGAAGGATTAATCATTAAATATCCCTAGTCGTAGTATTATCGAGACTGGACATCGATAATGCGGAATAGACTAGTATTACACTTGTGCGTGTTATGTGAGATCATAACGGCATAGTTCTCATATATTTGGGTATAGGATACTCATGCAAGTGTAATAGGAGGTTGTGTTTTACCGATGGTACGGAAAACAGCTTCGCTCTGGATAGACCCTTCGGAATTCCATTGGTAGTATGACTATGTGTCTATGGAAGTCCGAAATCAGGGTAGGTGTATTTGGTCTTAACCTGAGACTTGCATCGCTAATACTTGCGACAATCGGTATGCTTTAGTTTTGGTCGTCCAGGGCTTTAACCGGATCTGTGTACGCCAATGCTGGGTATATTGAGAATCGTAGAATATTGGGTGTGATGTCAAGATGGAAGTGTCACTCACAGTCATAGTGGAGATGATGTCACGTAGGATACGGTACTAGTGCTCTTAAGTACTGCAGTCATCAGGATATTATGACTAGGTCATGTATGTCCGATTATAGAGATTAGTTACCAGACATCCGACATGTGCTTCGTATGGGGCAGACACATTCCAGCCCCAGGCTAGCACGTGACAATCCGATACTGGATCGCAATACGCAATACTACGTATACTACGCCTAACATAGATTATATATTCCAATAAGAATATTTCTGGAGAATTGGGTAGGCACGGTGCTTTGCTAGAAGCCAACCATGTCTTGTAAATCGGTAAGCACGTGGTACGAGGTACGCACGTATTCGGATAATCCGATGACCGTATTTACTGCCAACATATCCAGGGATCTCTTGGGTCGCTTCCCAAAGATTCACCGATGACAGTTGATTTAAATTAGAATTAATCTGGGATTAATTAGAGAGAAAATTAATCTGGGATTAATTATGATGGAGAAAATTAATCTAGGATAATTGAGGTATTATTTAATCTGGGATTAAATGTGTTCGGAAGAGAGAAAACGCGATTAATTAGGAATTAATCGGTAGAATAAATTTAATAGTTAAATTTGATTTTTCTATTTAATTTATTCGTATGGGCTAAAATTAATATATCGGATATATTAATATGAATTGGATTTCATTACGAAATAAAAGTTGGACTTTAATGCGAACGAGCGAATTAATTTAGAATTAATTCGTAGACGACATTCGTAATATATTGCGAGGCATCGTTATTTAATTAAATTAGATTTCATTATTTAGCGACGAAAGTTCATTTAATCGATTAAACGGAACCGAGCCGCGGCAAATGTTCGTAGAGACATTTGAATTTTGAATTCAAATGTGGGGCCCACTTCACATGTGGTAGTTGGGAGGGTAGTTGGCATTTATGCCAAGCCACCCACCATCCAACTACCTTGGAATGGTTTTGGTGAAACCATTTACCCAACTACCTTGTTTAGGTAAAAAGGGTAAATTGGTTTTACCTAAAACTCTTCTCTCTCTCTTCACTTGTGTATGCAACACACTTGTAACACTTGGAAGAACTTGGAAACCCTAAAATCCTCTCATGATGGGCGTGAGCTTCATCATTTCATCTATTTGATTTTGTGGCAAAATCAACAAAGCTAGCACTTGGAGAAATCAACTAAGGTGATAGGGAAACTACTTCAAGAGTTGGAATCATCACTTAAAGCTTGGATCTTGGAGATCTCTTCTCAAAATTTTAAAGCTCAAATCCGTTCATTGTAAGTATATTCCGCAACTTATTTTGAATTTATGAACACCTTTACATGCTTATTAGATCCTTGGCATGTTCTAGGAACACTAACACTTATATGATGTGATCATATAGGACTGGACCCAGATGAACGTGACATTCTTATAACATCCGTTAAACAAAGAAAGTCATTTCAATATACTAGATGGTCATATGTGTATTGATCTTAATCCTGAGTGTACTACAAACTCCTGCATGGCAGGCTATGTCCTTTGATTTACAAAGGTGAAGTTGTTGTGTAGCAGTCCCGACTAATAGCTACATACATTGGGGCATGGTCTGTTGTGTAGCTGGGAACATTTTACATATAAATGGAGTTCACTCCTTCTTGCGAGAAGTAGAGGAGTATCTTTCTTAAGGGTTGATTCGGTACTTGAACGGTTTGAGAACTCAAGTCTTTCTATTACGAATAGAAAGATTAAAATTCATAATGGTTATGATATAAATCGTTCATTAGAGAATAAATGGTACTTAAGGTAAAAAATTGAGGGGTATAACAGATATTATGACCCGACTCTAATTACGAGATACTCGTGAAGGGTCAATTCGTATGTAGTGACTTTATCGATGGACACCTGTAAACACTGTATTTTTACATAGAGGCCCGGTGATAAGCCTTTTATGGAGGCACTACCCGATAAGTTATGGAAGTCGCGGGAAACGGATGTCGGAAGGGAAAATTCAAAATAAATACATCCTCATATTTAATTCGTTTGTTTGGTCTCGGGTTCGCTAGATGGATCTCAATTTTAAATGTTAGCTTCGGCCCAAAATCCCCGCAACCCACACCAAGCCACACGCCCAAGCGCGCACACACACACACAAGCCACACGCCCAAGCCCACAAAAATCCAAGCCACACGCCCAAGGCCCACAAATTCCAATCCAAAATATTCAAATCACATTTAACACATACCAAAATCTAAATAAATCATCTTCCAAATTAAAAATATTGCCCCACCAAAAATACACAATATTCTTTCCTTAAAACAAATTAATTAAATACACCCATTTATTTGCTTGATTTGTTCCATTTTCAAGCCATGCACACACAAAGAAACCCTAGCATGCACCATTATAAAAGATGACATTTTCCAAACCCTAGGTCATCTCCCCTGGGCTCTCACTCACGGCATTCACCAAAAAAATAAACCCTAAACACTTCTCTAATCTCTGTCGCTTCTCTCTTATTCCCTTAGACTCGGCAGTAACAACAGAAAAAGAAAACAAAAAAACAAACCCTAATAAGCTCTTTATCTCATATCTCTCCTCTCTCTCGGCCACAATCATCAAGCCGCGAAGACCCTTCACGGCACAACATCTCTCTCTCAACCTAAAAAACACAAAAAAGACAACCACAAAAAACCCTAGTAAGCTATCGGCAAACAACAACAAATCTTAAGCTATAACCTTTATCTTTCTCTTCTCACGTATAGCCCATGGCCTTCATCGAATAAACCCTCCAACAAACTGAACCTTCACGGCTTCTCTCATCATCCCCTTCTTTCACTGACCGACAAACGCACAGCCCTATATCACACAGAACTCACCGAGCCAAATACACCCTACAGGCCACACCTCAAAACAGATCCATGCACTTACCGACACTAAACAATCAACAAAATTACCCTCTACGTGAATCACAAACAAAAAAAACCATTGACTCTCTTTCTAAGCCACACGTGAATTATCACTCAGCAACAAACCTGAAGAAACCAATAGCCCCATAACCGAACACACACACAAACAAAGCAATGAGCCGAAAATAAAAGAACCCCACAAACCAGCCACTAGACCAAACAGCAGCTCACGGTACCAATAAACCTCAACAAAAAAACCCTAACCAAGTTAACCAAACAAGTCACCAAACCTTGGAAACAGCAGCTCACGTCATCAACGAACCATCAACAAACACCCTTCAAACAGTACAGAAATCAGCCCCCAAACCAGTCCAAAAAGCAGTGAAAAAATAACAATGAACTGCCCCTCCAAATCGTGAAACAACCACCCTAAAACCGCACCAAGAAACTGACCAAAACAGTCCCCTAAAAATCACCAAAACAGTAGCCCAAAATAACCCTAAAACAGCAGTCTTTATCACCGAAAATAATCAGAAAAGAACACACAAACAGTCCCTGAAAAGTAGTCCAAAACAGCAAAAAAAATAGAGAAATCGACGTCTCAAAACAGCGAAACAATGAATAAAATGTTGAACCAGTGAACCGGAAAATTGACGGAACATTAACCCATCCGACGATGACGTAAGGCACTTCCGAGAAGCAAGTTAAAAGGTAAGACCTGAGGGTAATTTTGTTTCAAACTCTCTATATGATTTCCCTCTTGTGGTTGCTTCTCGGAAGTGCGTTACGTCGTCGTCAGATGGGTTAATCTTCCGTCACTTTTCTAATTCACTCGTTCAACATTTTATTCATTTTTTCTCGCTATTTTGAGCCGCCAATTTCTCTATTTTCTTCGCTGTTTTGGACTGATTTTCAGGGACTGTGTAGGACACAGAAATCGGCAATGCTGTTCCAGGCTCGTGCCCTAGTCGGGAGTACGGAGTAGCCCGCGGGGGAACTAAATCGGAGAAATAAATGGAGTCGCCACCCAGTGTAAACTGGGAAATGATTTAAGACCGCACTCACCCTCGCAAGGGAAGACCTCAAACTGTTGGGTTCGGAATGGTCTCTTACTTATGCCACTTGTAATGAATGGATTTTTGCAATAATCTAACCAAGTCTACGCAACATACATACGCAAGACAACCTACATCTAAGTTCGCATAAACTATATCTAAGTTTACATATAACCTATATCTAAGTTTGCATGCATAAAAGTAAGTTGAAATAACGGCAAGCACACAATCTCATGGACACATTAAATTGATAAATACGGAAACAAATAAATAATCTATTGTCTAAACATAAACATTGAAGAGATATAATTAAGCTTCTAGTGCGAAAGAAACAACTAAATCATGCATAAAAATAACATACTATTTCTAATAAATAACGAATAAACACAAGATTATATGAAACAAAATATGTACGTTTCTCAAGCGGTACGTGGAGTTATATCCCAAGTTCAAACCGCACTAACGTCCATTCGAATTCGGCTACGAAATTTACGTCTGGGTTTCCATCCGATATACCACGAGAGATAGCACAAAATCATTCATCACATGGCCACAACACACATGAATCAACAATACGCATGTGAAGAAATACTAATAAAAAAAAAGATGAAGGAGAATAAATAAAATGGTGCCCTCAGGTCTTACCTTTTAAGTCGCCTCTTGGAAGTGCGTTACTCGGCCGTCGAAAGGGTTAATGCTCTGTAACTCCTCTGGTTCACTGGTTTTCTGTTTTCCTTCGTCGCCTCCCTGTTTTAGGCTGCTGTTTCCTCTATTTTTGCTGTTGTTTTCTGGTCGTTATTTTTTGTTGTTGTTTGCGGTATTTGGGCAGTTTCGGGTGACTCTTTTTACGGTTTTGGGGGTATTTTTGTTTGTAGTTTTTTGGGTTATTTGGGCAGTTTTTACGGCAGTTTAGGTGCAATTTGCTGGGCAGATTTGCGGTAATTGTAAGGGGTTTCAGGGGGTGTTTTCTGTGGTAATTAGGTAGTTTTTCTGGGTAGTTTTGGTGATGAATATTAAGGTAGTTTTTCTGGGCTATTTTTGGTTGTATTTTGTGACAATATAGGGCTGGTTTCTTGGCTATGTTTCACGGTAAATGGAGGTTTCAAGGGTGGAATATTTCTGTGATTGAGGGTGTGATTGATAGGGGTTGGTTTTGGCGTGAGTGAAGGGTAGGGCTTTGGTTGCTGTTTGGCGTGAATGGGGGCTGCTGGATGGGTTGTTTTGTGCGTGAGTAGGGGTTGGTTTATCGATGGTGTTTCACGGCAATGGGGACTCTTCTTTCTTTTGCTTTTGGGGCATGGATGTTAGGGGCTAAGAGCTTGGTTTG
The DNA here is from genome assembly GCA_019454045.1 of Zanthoxylum bungeanum. Lineage (NCBI taxonomy): Eukaryota > Viridiplantae > Streptophyta > Magnoliopsida > Sapindales > Rutaceae > Zanthoxylum > Zanthoxylum bungeanum. Next base: position 44,055 of record SKCR01029245.1, read on the forward strand.
GGTGTCTTTTTATAGGAGAGGGTTGAGGTTGTCCTTGTACGGGTAGGGAAAGTATCATGCAATTATGGAGGGTATCTCTAATTAGTGTGTCATAAGGAAAGGATCTCTCTAATTTAAGGAGGGGATTGCTTTAGTTTAGGAAATAGATTTATGGGATTTGATTTGATTTCTTTAATTAGGGAAAGTGATTTGATTAGATTTCTTTAATTCAGGAAGGTGATTTGTTTAGATTTCACACATGTGTTTAATGTGTTAATTATTATTTTGGATGGGTTTGAATGGGCTTGGGCGTGTGATTGGAAGGCTTGGGCGTGTGGTTTGTTCTTTTGGTGGGATTGGTATGTGTGGGCTTCGTGTGGGCTTACGGGGTTTTGGACCGAGGATGAATTTTTAAAACAGAGTTCCAACGAGCGAACCTGAAGCTAAGCAAACGAATTAAGTCCAACAAGGTATCAATTCTGAATTTTCCCTTCCAACGTCTGTTTCCCCCGACTTCCGCAACTTAAAGGGTAATGCCTCCATGTGAGACTCATCATCGGGATTATATGCAAAAATACAGTGCCTACAGACTGTTTGTTTGTTGTTTTCAGATTATTTTTGGTGATAAAGGTTGTTGTATTAGGGTTATTTTGGGCTACTGTTTTTGTGATTTTTAGGGGACTTTTTGGTCAGTTTCTTGGTGCGGTTTTAGGGTGATTGTTTCACGATTTGGAGGGCCAGTTCATTGTTATTTGTTCACTACTTTTTGGACTGGTTTGGGGGCTGATTCATGTACTGTTTGAAGGGTGTTTGTTGATGTTTCGTTGATGCCGTGAGCTGCTGTTTCGAAGGTTTGGTGGCTGGTTTGGTTAACTTGGTTAGGGTTTTTTTGTTCAGGTTTATTGGTACCATGAGCTGCTGTTTGGTATAGTGGCTGGTTTGTGGGGTTCTTTTATTTTCGGCTCGTTGCTTTGTTTATGTGTGTGTTTGGTTATGGGGCTATTGGTTTCTTCAGGTTTGTTGCTGAGTGATGATTCAAGTGTGGCTTAGAAAGAGAGTCAATGGTTTTTGGTTTGTGAATCACGTGGAGGGTAATTTTGTTGATTGTTTAGTGTCGGTCAGTGCGTGGATCTGTTTTAAGGTGTGGCATGTAGGGTGTATTTGGCTCGGTGAGTTGTGTGTGATATAGGGCTATGTATTTGTCGGTCAGTGAGGAGAAGGGGATGATGAGAGAAGCCGTGAAGGTTCAGTTTGTTTGAGGGTTTATTCGATGAAGGCCAGGGGTTGTACATGAGAAGAGAAAGATGAAGGTTATAGCTTAAGATTTGTTGTTGTTTGCCGAGAGCTTACTAGGGTTTTTTGTGGTTGTTTTTTTTTTGATTTTTTTGAGGTTGAGAGAGAGATATGTTGCCGGGAAGGGTCTTCGTGGCTTGATGATTGTGGCCGAGAGAGATGAGAGATATGAGAGAGAGAGAGCTTATTAGGGTTTTTTTTTTGTTTTCTTTTTCTGTTGTTACTGCCGAGTCTAAGGGAAGAAGAGAGAAGCGAGAGAGATTAGAGAAGTGTTTAGGGTTTATTTTTTTGGTGAATGTCGTGAGTGAGAGCCTAGGGGAGAGGACCTAGGGTTTGGAAAATGTCATCTTTTATAATGGTACATGCTAGGGTTTCCTTGTATGTGCATGGCTTGAAAAGGGAACAAATCAAGCAAATAAATGGGTATATTTAATTAATTTGTTTTAAGGAAAGAATATTGTGTATTTTTGGTGGGGAAATATTTTTAATTGGAAGATGATTTATTAGATTTTGGCATGTGTTAAATGTGATTTGAATATTTTGGATTGGATTTTATAGGCCTTGGGCGTGTGGCTTGGATTTTTGTGGGCTTAGGCATGTGGCTTATGTGTGTGTGTGGGCTTGGGCGTGTGGCTTGGTGTGGGTTGCGGGGATTTTAGGCCGAATCTAACATTTAAAATAGAGATCCATCGAGCGAACCCGAGACCAAACAAACGAATTAAATTTGAGGATGTACTTATTTAGAATTTTCTCTTCCGACATCTGTTTCCCGCGACTTCCGTAACTTATCGGTAGTGCCTCCATATGAGGCTCATCATCGGGCTTTTATGTAAAAATACAGTGTCTACAGTCCCCCCCCCCCCCTTGATGGGAATTGTGCAGTGTGTGACAATGACAATCCTATCAAAGTCATACATGCATTTTTCCTTACCTGGCTCGCCAGCTGTTGCTTAACTTACATGTTATTCCGAGATGCTTCAAACTGAGTTGATGGTTGTGAGGTGCTTCGACCCCTAGTTCATTCCCGAACCGTTACTTTGTGAGAGGTGGTCCATTCCCAAACCGTTACTGTGAGGTGGTCCATTCCCGAACCGTTACTTTGAGGTTTTCCATTCCCGAACCATTACTGTATGAGGTGGTCCATTCCCGAACCGTTACTGTGAGGTCATCCATTCCCGAACTGTTACTGTAAGAGGTGGTCCATTCCATATCCGTTACCTTTATAAGAAGTGGTCCATTCCCGAACCGTGTTGATAATGTGGGCCTCGACCCTAGGATTCATTCCCGAAATTGCTGATAATATGGGCCACGGCCCTAGGATTCATTCCCGAAAATGTTGATAATGTGGGCCTCGCCCAGGGATTCATTCCCGAAACTACTGATAACGTGGGCCTCGGCCATGGGATTCATTCCCGAAACTGCTGATAATGTGGGCCTCGGCCCTGGGATTCATTACTGGAACTACTGATAAAGTGGGCCTCGGCCTTGGGATCATCCCGGAACTGCTGATAATGTGGGCCTCGACCCTGGGATTCATTCCCAAAACTGCTGATAATGTGAGCCTCGGCCCTGGGATTCATTCCCGAAACTGCTGATAATATGGGCCTCGGCCTTGGGATTCATTCCCGGAACTGCAGATAACGTGGGACTCGGCCTTAGGATTCATTCCCGGAACTGCAGATAATGTGGGCCTCGGCCCGGGGATTTATTCCCGAACTGTTGATAACGTGGGCCTTGGCCCTGGGATTCATTCCCGGAACTGCTGATAATGTAGGCCTCGACCCAGGGATTCATTCCCGAAACTGCTGATAATGTGGGCCTCGGCCCTGGGATTCATTCCCGGAACTGCTGATAAAGTGGGTCTCGGCCCTGGAATTCATTCCTGGAACTGCTGATAATGTGGGCCTCGGCCCTGGGATCATTCCCCACATTATCAGCAGTTCCGGGAATTAATCCCAGTGCCGAGGCCCACATTATCAGCAGTTCCGGGAATGAATCCCAGGGCCGAGGTCCACATTATCAGCAGTTTCGGGAATGAATTCCAGGGCCAAGGCCCATATTATCAGCAGTTCCGGGAATGAATCCCGGGCCGAGGCCCACTTTATCATAGTTTTTCGGGAACAAATCCCAAGGCTGAGGCCCACATTATCAGCAGTTTCAGGAATGAATCTCAGGGCCGTGGCCCACGTTATCAGCAGTTCCGGGAATGAATCCTAGGGCCGAGGCCCACGTTATCTGCATTTCCGGAAAAATTCCCAATGTCGAGGCCCACATTATCAGTAATTCCGGGAATGAATCTCAGGGCCGAGGCCACATTATTAGCAGTTTTGGGAATGAATCCCAGGGCTGAGGCCCACATTATCAACGGTTTCGGGAATGAATCTCAGGGCCGAGGCCCACATTATCAGTATTTCCGGGAATGAATCCCAGGCCGAGGCCCACTTTATCAGCAGTTCCGGGAATGAATCCTAGTGTCGAGACCCACATTATCAGCAATTTTCGGAATGAATCCCAAGGCTGTGGCCCACGTTATCAGCAGTTCCGGGAATGATTCCAAGGCCGAGGCCACATTATCAGCAGTTTGGGAAATGAATCCCAGGGCCGAGGCCCACATTATCAACATGGTTCGAGAATGGACCACCTCTCATAAAGTAACGGTTTAGGAATGGACAACCTCTCACAATAACAGTTCAGGAATGGACCACCTCACAGTAACGGTTCGGGAAGGGACCACCTCATACAGTAACGGTTCGGGTAGGACCACCTCACGGTAACGGTTCGTGAATGGACCACCATCTCACAGTAACGGTTCGGGAATGGACCACCTCACAGTAACGGTTCAGGAATGGACCACCTCTCACAAAGTAACGGTTCGGGAATGGACCACCAAGCCACACGCCCAAGCCCACACACACACACAAGCCACACGGCCAAGCCCAAAAAAATCTAAGCCACACGCCCAAGGCCCACAAAATCCAATCCAAAATATTCAAATCACATTTAACACATGCCAAAATCTAAATAAATCATCTTCCAAATTAAAAAATTTCCCCCACCAAAAATATACAATATTTTTTTAAAACAATTAAAACAAATTAATTAAATACACCCATTATTTGCTTGATTTGTTCCCTTTTTAAGCCATGCATACACAAGGAAACCCTAGCATGCGCCATTATAAAAGATGACATTTTCCAAACCCGTCCTCTCCTCTGGGCTCTCACTCATGGCATTCACCAAAAAAATAAACCCTAAACACTTCTCTAATCTCTCTCGCTTCTCTCTTCTTCCCTTAGACTCGGCAGTAACAACAAATAAAGAAAACAAATAAAGAAACCCTAATAAGCTCTCTCTCTCATATATCTCCTCTCTCTAGGCCACAATCATAAAGCCACGAAGACCCTTCACAGCACCACATCTCTCTCTCAACCTAAAAAACACAAAAAGACAACCCCAAAAAACCCTAGTAAGCTCTCGGCAAACAACAACAAATCTTAAGCTATAACCTTCATCTTTCTCTTCTCAGGTACAGCCCCTGGCCTTCATCGAATAAACCCTACAACAAACTGAACCTTCACGGCTTCTCTTATCATCCCCTTCTCTCACTGACCGAAAAACGCACAGCCATATATCACACACAACTCACTGAGCCAAATACACCCTATAGGCCACACCTCAAAACAGATCCACGCACTGACCGACACTAAAGAATCAACAAAATTACCCTCCACGTGAATCACAAACCAAAAAACCATTGACTCTCTTTCTAAGCCACACGTGAATCATCACTTAGCAACAAACCTGAAGAAACCAATAGCCCCATAACCGAACACACACAAACAAAGCAACGAGCCGAAAATAAAAGAACCCCACAAACCAACCACTAGACCAAACAGCAGCTCATGGTACCAATAAACCTCAACAAAAAAACCCTATCCAAATTTACCAAAACCAGCCACCAAACCTTGGAACAGCAGCTCACGGCATCAACGAACCATCAACAAACACCCTTCAAATAGTACAGGATTCAGCCCCCAAACCTGTCCAAAAAACAGTGGACAAATAACAATGAACTGCCCCTCCAAATCGCGAAACAACCACCCTAAAACCGTAAAAAAAAACTGACCAAAATAGTGTTGGGGTTTTGGGCGATGGGCGCAGCGGAAGCGCGGGTTCGGGCAAAATCGTATTTTAAAACTTTTTCAAAATACCGAATAAATTATTCAATATCTAATATGAAGAATTTATTCCTATTTCACCTAAACATATTTATTCAATATCAAATATCAACATAAATATGGTGAAAACTCGCGAAACTTTTACGAAAATCATTTTTCTGCAAAATTGCCTAAAAAGCATTTTTGATCGAACTGACTACCCGACACTTATGGAAACTGCCCAGGTCAGCTCCAAAAGTTTCGGGGCAGTTCATGGTCTGCCCAAACAGTGACGGAATCACTGTTTTCACAGCCGTCACCCGGTTGGCTCAAAATCCACCCGGTAATTCGTGTTTTTGGCCGTTTTCGCTTATTTCAAGTCGGAAACACTTTCCGGAATTGTGCCAATTCCCAAAACACATCCATTACATTCATAAGACATCAAAAACATCACATAATTTCCAGTTTGGACAGACCTGATCTGCAGACCAAAAAATCTCATTTTTCATGCTTAAATCCAATTCTTTCAAGATTAATCTAATTAATCAAACACCAATCAAAGTCACCACACATGAATCACTCAAGAACAATTCTAGGTGCCATAAGAGTGGTCACAATAATCTAGAATAGCAACTCTAATGTCCAACAACAATTTGAACAAAATTGGCCTAATATTACATTAATATCAACCAACCATACTTCACACATGCTTATAGCTTCCAACTCCATCCATCCAAAACAAAAGCCCCAATTTTCAGATTTGAAGGAACCCTAGAACATTTCTAAAACATCAAGAAACAATAAATCAAATTCTAAGCATATGGTTTAAGTGTATTACCTTTATTCACTTGAAATCCCAAACTTTTCTTTGATTTTTCCTTCAAATCTCCATGGATTCATCAAGAGAATTTGAAACCCATTTTTTTTTGGAACTCAAGGTAATGGACAATGAGAGATAAGGTTGAAGAAAACATTTTTCTCCTTTAAATCTATACAAAAAACGAAATGGCTTGGAGGGTATTTTTATCTTTTTTAATTTTTAATCAAATTAAAAGCATTTACACTTTATATTAGCCAATCAAATTAGGACATAATAAAGTGTAATTAAAGCCATGCCATGTGCACCAATAAATACTAGACAAATTCCATTACATTAATGGAAAAGATTATTAATTATTAATTTAAATATTTAATAATTAAATATCCAAATAATTAATTAATGTAATTATTATTATATATATGTATTTTTATTTACAATAAATAATAAATACATATATTTATGGTATGTGTCAAAATCTCTTTTGATGAATAATTAATGTTTATCTATTCGTATTATGTATCAAATATAAATACACAATAATTATTAGCGGACAATATCCCCTAATCCATGTGTTATCGTTTAACGATTAAACGATCCGAATTAACTCATTTAATCAAGTGAAGTATTATGAATAATTCGTATTATTCATATCGAGTTGCCCAAGTGCTCAACGAGTACACTTCATATTGTGGGACTCTCTAAGTTTAGGTTTATCCGTCACGAAATCCGATTTCGTGTCCATAATCCACCCACTCATGGATTATGACGACCACGGATAATCTAGCTAAACTATACAAGCCGAGGTCATTGCATACGTATAATCCATCCGTCACAGGCTATCCGTATTATAACTGGGATATAGATGAGAACGTCAAATCTGTTCGGTATAATACATTCGACTTTCAATTTACGATCTCTAAATAACACTCGGAACTGATTTCCGAAATTATACCACGGCCATAGATTTACTAGATCGTAAAAATTGAGGATGCATATGCCCTGTACACAGGACTGACGGATCTTATCTTGATACGCACAGGATATCATGAGCATCAGTCCACACCCAACGAACAGGTGGAGGTCTGATCATGAATAGATCATTGACGTGACTGCCATCAAAGTGTGGAGGATAGCTCATATATCCACAGTGGTATCTCAAGTCGAAGGACCATTATGCTCACTCAACTCGAGAAGGTTCCTATTGACGTTGGTGTGTACCATCTATTAGGAAACCTTCAGTGAGTCGTTCAATGTCTTATCAAATAAACACCTACATGTCTATACGAGTCTCCCGAGACTCATGGTTCACTGGGATAAACCATCGGACCAAGTCACGATATACGACATGTACTGGTCTCAACGGATTTTACTAACCGACCCGTGTTAGTAAATCTTGACCAGGAACTTTATTTAAGGATATATAACTAATAGTGTGCTTCCAATGTCAATTACAAACTACGTTGTAACTGCGCACTATACTGCAAATCTTAGGGTCTTTGTCTAATATACATGTATCACTAAACAAGATTCAGTTTCGATCTTGTCGTAATCAGATATCTAATCATGATTAGATCGAATAAGTGTATAAAAGACAAGGGTACTACCATTAAATTAGTAATATTATGGAAAATTGAACCGCTCGTATTTATGAATTGGACATAAATACAATCCGGATTAACACTCGGAGCACCAACCCTAACAATTTCTCCCACTTTCTCTAGTGTCAATCCATGGTATCCTATACACATCTCAATGTGTATCACATACTCATGGCCCTCAAGAGCTCACCAGCACTAAAGAGGTAGGCACCAACAAGTAAGTCTGCTTTAACAAATCGAGTCTGTCCAACAAACCCAACCATTTTCCTTAGGCAGTATTATTCATATTTTGTAGAATCCAAACTCCATATCAACATGACTCAAATGCTATATCAGTATTGTGATATAACTACTAAGTTGTCTATGTATTTAGAAATCAAATCCAAGTACTTTGAGACAACCGCAAGCACTATACTAATATTAAAACTTCTAATCTATGAAGTCACTATGCGAACTTCATAAGTCAATAATTCATAAGTTGCAACTAATTCCACTAGTTTAGTAGAATCATTTGTGACACTTCCACTACATCTTTTCTGACTTTATATGACATAGACAATCTAGTGTCATAATTATAATCAAAACTAATCCGATCTTATGGTTGCAGGTTAAATTCTCCATGAATAAGAAACTCGTTCTTAATACCTCAAATATCACAAAGAACATGTTTCTAGAACCATCATATGGTCTGCAGCATATCAAAATAACTCGTAACAATTATATTAAATTGATATCTTTAATCGCGCATAATATAGTATTCATTACGTCATCATCCCATGGTGCAGAAGATTGACTAGACATTCTAATCAATTTCACTTTCGACAAAGGAATTATCCTTTACGAAAGATGAATACTATATATATAAAAAGACACGTTAACTGTCAAACAGTTACACTAACTGTCATACAGATAGTCTCGCTATGTCCTTTATTAGATCATATCTAATATACGATTAATAGGAGTTTCTCACAAGTCTCTTAGTTTTATATCTTATATAAAACTTTATATCAAATATATCTGAGACAACTCTCACTGCACTCACGGAGAAAAGAAGACTTAATGATATATAATACTATAAATAAATTTGTACACTCCCACTGACCCTACTGATAAATACATATTCTCCATACTTCGATAAAACCAGACAATCTGACTGATATCAAAATCAGAGAACACGGATTTCCGGAAAGTTTATATTGAGTCTACAATAGGCTCTATAAGCCGGTATATCAACTTGTGATCTTTGCAGAATACAAACTCTAGGGCCATTCTAGAATGAACTCTTCAAATAAAGAAATCACGACGGATCTCTTATTCAAAGAAATCACTCAAGAACGCCACTTTGCATTCTTTAGCCAAATACAGTTTAATATCAACATTAACCAATGGATCCTTAATTGTCCAATCAGTACGACAAGAGACAAGCTTCCTCAGAATCTACAATAGACTACTGAGTATAACCTACTCACTGTCATACTATAAAGGTCAAACCTTTATCAAGCTCACTTCGCTTTTGCTGCGCAAATAATTTGTACATTTTATGAACTATTCATAACGAAAGCCTAATCAAGTTCAAAACTCGATCGTAGTGAGCCATGAACAACTTAGATCTTTGGTTCAATGGTAAGTTCCGGAATCGATATCAAATATCGCTCCCACTATAAGTTCTAGGATAATTTTCTTCGATAAGAAAACATCAGAATCATTAAGTATCAGATACTTTGTAAATGATTCTGACATCCTATTGGACTTATACGGAAGTTGTCTAAGGGTATTTTCATCTTATTAATTATGTAGTTCCACTGTAGTTTATCATTCTCACATTTGACTTCACAAAGTCAAATATTTTCTGCAATCGTCAACATCCAATGTCAATCACCAAGTAATAAAACAATTTTATTGCTCGAGATTGTAGAACAGATATTCTATCAAACAGAATACAATATTCTATTAAATAGAATAAATGATAAACCTTTCACTCGTACCTCTGAGGCACAAGTACTTTCAATTATATAACCATTATACAAAAGAAAGTTCCAAATCTCAAACTTTTCAAGATTCGAATTTTCTAGTACACATATCATATATGTAACTGTAAGAACAAATGGAACTTGAATTAAAGAGATAAATTAGTGTTACAGGAGCATAACCCAAAAGCATTGAAAATCAATTCGGTAATACTCAATATCAACAAATCAAATCATATAAGATTCGACTACTCCCACTGATAAATTCCATCAAAATGGAATAGCGGAAGTTTAATACTGAGTATGAACCTTATTCATTAAATAACTTTAAAACTAAATTGCCTTAAATTCACGTATTTGATCATATCAAACATCTTTGAACAATTCAAAGACTCACAATAAATTTCTAAAGATATAGTTTTCAGCACTACAGATAAAATATCTTTGAACTATTCAAAATATTCTATCTGAGTTTCATTAGAAACATATTGACAGTTCTTGAACAATTCAAGACGTTCAACATGTTCTCTATTAGAAACACGCAACTAAGTAATGACAATTCATTAACTAAGTTACAGAGTAAAGAAAACTATCTGTGGCAATTTCTAATTCATTAAACCACATACATACAATGTATTAGTTTAACAAATCGGTGGTCCAATGACAATCATCGGTTAAATGAGATTTAATCACTTCCTGAATTACAATATTCATTAAATGGTTAAGGATATGTGGTGTGATCTCGTATCAGACCATCCTTTACCATACGGAACAAGCATCTAATGTTTTTATGATAAAATCTCATAAAGCACACTGTTCTAAGTTATTTACTTTACCGAAATTTTTTTAATTTTTATCTTTTCATTACAGACACTACTAGTTACTTTAAAATATGTAACAACTGTTTATACAGAACAAGTAACTATCCAATAGTCACAAGTTCTGATATCAAATATCAGAACAGTTATTAACATAATTTTAAATAACTAGAGAGGAGATCTGGTATCCAATACCTACAGTTTTCGTATTGTGAGAATCAGTATTCTCTATACATAACTATACACATCTCATTTCTCTAAGCTTTATAATTTACGTTCAATTATTACAACAATTGTAAATAATTGATTAGCAAACTGTGTCAAACACATGACTTCTAAAAGTCACTAAAAGCCAAGAAACGTTATTAATATAAACAAATACTAAAGGGCTTTCTTAATGCCAGTTAAGAATTCGTGACATGAACTATTCAAGTTAATTCTTACTGCATAAGAAAAAACGATAACTAGACTAAAATCCTAAACCAGATATCTATTTAGATTACCTAATCGTGACTTAGTAAATAAGTCACAAACCATATTGATTTTCAAGGAAAAATCGGAACAACAGTTCCCGATGGTTTTAACTAATCTAACCATATCTAAGTCTACTGTATTTATAGAACCCATTCTAGAACTACGCAACCATAAGTAAAGTAAAAAACCTATTCTAATAATAGACATGCAGTGGATTACAAGCATAATTCTATAAACAATATAGAATAAAGG